>JARWCS010345659.1:0-11314 GCA_034783895.1 Geukensia demissa | reverse complement strand
TAGTAGCCTCTGAACGATGAAGCCTTACTTTGCGGGAATATTTCCAAATCTTTCAGTAAAAATGACAAACTTATTTTTAGTTTTTCCTAAATAAGGTAATTAAAAATAATGTTTAGAAGGATTTTCCAGTCGTTTTCTATCTGTTTATCTCATTTGTACCATGTAGCGACAACTGTGTCTATAAACATAAGAATTTGTAATAAAGGCAATGAAAAACGACGTACTAAGGCTTGTCGTGAATGTATGTAACTAACTAAAACACGTACATTTATACTTTAATACTTGAATATTTGCAAAGAATTTGAAAATGATTGTCTGTTTGTTTACAAAAGTCGTTTAAGTACAGAAATCACATTCGCGTGTTACAAAAATCAACCATTTTTACGATTCGCTCTTTGTATATAGTGTGTAACTTCAATATAAATTTGATACCGATTTTTTGGCAAACAAGTTGATTATCTGAATGTTATAAAACGGGATAGGAATTTTCTGTAAAAACAGCCAAAACTGGCAAAAACACTACATATGAAAATGAAAAAATAAATTTCAGAGAAACCGAATCCTTTACACAAGAAACAAATACAAACAGGCGGAATTTACATATCTAGAGGTCTCTACAAAGCCTACAGCAAGGGTGAAATTCCATTGCTTGTGAAAAGCTCTACATCGCCCCAAATAAATAAAAATGTGTACGTAAATTAAAACTGATAAACCTGAATATTATCAAAAAGGTACATATAACAAATCATATAACGAACTGACAAACATATGACCACAATTTCTAAGTGGGGACAATCACATGAGACATTTGATGGAGTTAAACTGTGTAATCGGATCACAGCATTCCAACAACAAGAGGTAGAAAAATAAAATAGGAAACAAAAGCAGTAACAGACGAACTAAAACATTCGAACAGAAATTCATCAATGTCTCTTTTAAACATCAAGTTTTATTGTTTTTGTAAATAAGTCACATAACATATTATCTTGGGGAAAACGGAACTAATTACAGAAACTGTAATTAAAAGTATATTTTCTGTCTTGTTCTTAAGTTAATTACTTAGTCAAATTATTACTACTAGTATTACAAGCAAGGTTAAAGGATAAGTACATAATATCATTTATTTAGTAGATAAAGATTATTTTTAAAAATATTGTCTGTAAATTTGAAACTTTTTCAAATGCAATTAAAAGTAATTTGAAAATACAGAGGGTCAGCGTGAATCGTCTAGTCACAAAGAGAAAAAGACAATGGCCAACAAAATGGAATAAAAGACAAACAACAGTTTACTAAAAACAACACAGAGAAATAAAGCGTGAGTAGAACCAACATCCTTTGAGCAATGGATAATTTGTTACTACCAATGAAGTCATGATGGCGATGGAAGACTTCCAAAGTTATAAGTTTGATTTTTCACTTAGAATCCTTGATAAGCAGCTTTCATGTCTGCTATACACCTAAATAAATCAAATCCTAAGAATGCACATTAATTGAGAGATATCTACACGTTTACCAAATAAAGATGCTTCTGGGATCCAACTACACATGAACGAAAAGTCTACTATGAAAACATAAAGTTTAGCTCTAATGTTGTAAAACATTGTTTTTAAACTGCCCTACTTGTCAATTGTCAAGTTAGGTAAGTCTATGTTTGAGAAAGAACTTTCTGTTTTTGAAGTATCGTCGATTAAAAGTTAACACGAAAGATGTCATTAAGATAGTCAACAGATTTAGAATTGTTTGGTGAAAGTACATCATCTACTAAGTGAAATTGAAACCAGGGAACTTTTCTATTTTTTGCTGTATAAACTGTATGAAGTTCGAATAAATGAATATATCGGCGAGAACACACATTGTTGGTTTCCATAGGAATACCGATGGTCAATTTTGCCTTTTTTTAATTTTAAGTTTTAATAGAGTAATTTAAAGTCAAAACAGACATGCTCTTTGCAAGAAAATGCAATTTTGACGGACGTGTTAGCTCTGATATCGTCTGGGATTTCTAAGGCAAACAGAATGAAATAAAAGATTGCATCGCCATTCTAAATGGTATAGTGTTTGGAACATAATTGAAAATAGAAAATTACATTTTTTATCTATTATGCAAGAAACATGGTAGAAATATGTTTAACATCGATTGTTCCTACTTTTATAATCCTTTTTTCCTCAGAGTGGTCGCAATCAATTGCATTTTTATCAAAGGACAAATGCCTATTTTGAAGTTTATCACGCAATAAGGATTACATTGATGATCGAACAGAAAAAAATCATTCTATTGATAAGTACAGTGTGTCCTGTATTGTTCATGGTAACATTAAAATAACTCAATATTTTTATCGTTGGAAGATTTTATTAAGAAAACTAAATCATTTAAATATCAATATATTTGAGAGACAACATTTGTCTGCGATTAAGTATTTTTTAAAATAGCAAATTTAGTTGGCACAGATAAGACATTTATGTGAAATATGTAGATATGACATATGTAGGATAAAAGAGTACAACAATTCTTTAGATCATATTGACCAAAAGTTAATATAAATTTATTATTATATGATACATAATAATCTTTTGTTGACAGTTTTACGCAGTTAAAAAATCATATAAACTATGATGCGTTTGTTATACATGTGTAACGTGTACAATACAGTTAAATAATCGAGCTGTAATTAATTGATGTCCTGATGAAATATCGTGTTCCCACAAGTTTGAAATATTGAATATTGTTTCTGTGTAATCAGTGCGGCTTAACAAAACACAATTTCATCCTAAAATTAACACAGTATTATCAGAAAATCAAACTATATCATGACTGCAATAAGCTCACGTTTTTGTTTTCATTCAGGTAATTTGTCCACACACAGAAATTTATTACAATATAACTGAAAATTCGATATTTTTTGTCACGACACTTCATTGTGCATTTTCAATGAAAAACGAGTCGTTTGGTTTGATAAGGCGTTCCCCGACAATTGCCGTCAGAATTATTACAAAACCATCTCATTACCTGCAAAAAGAGAAGAAATCATCTGAATATCTTGAAATTAGCACAAATTATGTCAAAAAAAATTTTCACAGACAACTGTATAACTAAAATATAGTCAGCATATTAAAACGGATGAAAATTTCTACTATCTCAAGACGAATAAGATCCAAAATATACTTAAAACCAACCTCACGACTTGAACAAACATCTTTCACATTTATCGACATCCTGACTTTTTGAATGTGTATATTTCTGTATTTGAGAAGATTGTATGACACGTTTTCCCTGTCAAAGTGTAAAAGGATTATAACTCCTAGGAGCCTGTCATCGTTCACCCGGTTTCTAGAGGTTTTAGACAAGATGGATTACAGATAAGAACATTTGAAACAGTTCTGAAAGAGGACTACCTAAGAAAAATTTCCAATCCCGAATTCCTTTCATAAGACCAAAAAAGGAACTGATGAGAGAGAAAAGGAAATGTGAGGGACTGGTCCATTTATAAAGACATGAATAATACACATCCCTTACCTAAATGATTAATATAGTATCTTTATAATTAAAATAAAATAAGTATACAAATTCTCAGCAATTTTCAATTCATGTTGGATTATTCTGCTTTGATGAGACACTGCTGAATATAGTCCAGTCAATCTAGCAAAAATTTTACCTTTACCTCAAACTAATTGCAACAGAAGAAATAATCATATTTTTGTTTGCAAAATAGTATACAGATTAACCAGAAAAAAAATCCCCTATAAAATGATGCAGAGCCAAAAGAAATTTCCTATGGAACTTTGCATTAAAAAGGGGAAATAACTCTATAAAAACTGTTGAAAATTCACTGAAACTTATATTAAAATTTGTATTACTTTTTCTGTTGAAAAAACTTTGGGTAAAGTTGTTTTTGTGCTTATTAGGAAAATTTCAACAATTACAATAAAATTCTGATATTTATTTCCACGGTACAAACTGCCTTTGGTAATTATTAAAGAAACCGTTATCCACTTTTCCCCGATATCACTATAAATTCAATTTTAATGAAAATAATTAAGATTGTCTTAACTTTTTGGGGTTAAAAATAATTTAAACTAAGTAGATTATGTTGCTAAATTATTTACAGATATATACATGATTTATTGTTTCAAATTTATTTTGAAAGTACCACATGCTAAAATATAAGCATTTCCTCAAATCAATAACTTTCCAATAAAATACAAATACTTGCAAATATTTATGAAACCTACATATCATTATAATCAGAGTGTGACACAGAGTCAAATAAGAACTACTGACTAATGAAAATACCATATTGTACACACCATAAGAGAAATATGGCAAAAAATGTTCCATTGAAAATACATGGGGAAATTTTAATTCTGATTTCAAGCTTTTCCGCAAGTAATATTTTTGTGGATTTTTTCCAGTGTCTTATTTGAATTAAATACTACAGATATAGACTAAACTTTATTCTGTTACAATGAGTTAAAGGTTAAGTCTACTTTGGCTGGACTAATAGGAGGGAAAAAGACAGATCAATCTAAAATATCTATAAATCTTTTTTCATCATTTTGCTTATAGGGAAGGACTGAAGGCTTGAAACTAGAATGCATCTGATCATGATGTTGCCACTTGACAGTCTTGGTCTATTTCTTTTTTTTATTTTGATTTCTTTGTTTTTTTTAAAGTTACACTGTTCAAACTAAAACACATTTATCGCTTAAAACCAAGACAAACATGGAATAATAAATAAAAATAAACCCTCAATGACTAAACTACTCTAATAATGATTGCAACAAAGCCTGATTGTTGAAGCTGTTCTACGAGTAAAATATCAACATTTGTGACACGGTAATTAGACACTGACTAATAATGTTCACTTATCCTTCGCCCGGAAGGCATATATTAATCTAAGATCTTTGACTAAAACCTTCTTTCAATTTTTGTTGGACCTCAGCTTACCTCGTGAAAAACAGGAAACGAAATTTTCCCGGGAAAGTGAAGTAATACATACATGTAATTATGGACGTTTCGTCCCTTTAAATAGTCACCCCTTCATCTCGCCCCCTCCCTAAGAACTCCTGCCATCGTTTGCATTTGGTTTAGAATCTCAGGTGCCCACATTGTTCTTTCAAATTAAACACACTATTTTAGCTTATATGTTGTTTCATTATGATCTATACTTAAAAAGAGAAAGATTTTTATTGGTTTACTATACTTATATGGCAAATTATAAACCCACGACATGAGCATACATGGTAATATATTTATAATGGTCTATGGTCTGGACCCCAAGACACATTTTTGAAAGAGAATTTAGTGATGTTGCCATCGGCTTCGTGTTGAAATTATCTGCGGTGGTGGCCATGTTAGATAAAATAATTTTAGTAGGATGTTGGGGATGCCAAACACAATTTTTGAAGGGAACAACCCAAGGATCATTACAGCAAATTTTGGTACCAATTAGCCAAGTAGTTTTACAAAAGTAGAAATTTAAATTGTAAAATATTTTAAACAATACCACATAAAGGGTATTCCAACATAGGTTTTCAGAATTTACTGAAATTTTCTACAAAGGAAGACCTTCATTTATGCTTCAATTAGAGGTAACAGCTTTTTCAATATATAGTATAGTTTCCGATATATAACTTACAAACAATTGTTTGTCCTCTATGGTATATTTTTAGAGACAACAGCCATGTTGGTAGGATTTTCAGGATGCCTAACATAACTTTTAAAGAGGGCCACCAAAGGACAATTTCCGCATATTTTGGTGTCAATGGGCACAGTGGTTTTTTAAAGGAAAGTTGACGATACGGACGACGACGGACGACGCAGGAAGACGAACGACGGATGGAATGTGACGGCAAAAGCTCACATGAGCCTCAGGGTTAGGTGAACTAAAAATCTATTATAATTAGTATGTTGGTCAAAATTACTCAACAGAAGAGTCAAAGCATTCCACATTCACTGCGGGAAACGCATAATATAACTACATTACAATTTACAAATATAATTTGTTTTTATTTTTTAATTTGTATACCGTCTTAATTTTTTTCTTCTAACTCAAAATTGGCACAATTGATCTTATTTTTCTTTCGGTGTCTGACACAATTTTATGTCTTAAGACAAATCTTATAGTCAGAAATATGGTTTAAAGACCAGCAAAAGACATGATTGCCTCAAAATGTAAAAAAGTGTTTATTTACAATTCAACATTTCATTTTTCTCATTACAGTTTTTTTTATTTGAATCAAATAAAACATGGTTTCTAAGGAAACATTCAAGAAACAGGTGAATTATTTCATAAAGATATATTATGAAAATTTACCGCATTGTGCATGGTTTTGTGGTTTTGGTTTTCAATATATAAATGTCTTGTTTTTGTTCTTGAGATGGCTGTGTCTGTCGACTTTTCCCCATTGTCTGACCCTTCGGTTTTCTTCCGCGTCCTCTTCACAACTATACGATTATCATAATAATCATAATAAAAAAACTGCATACGAACATTCAGCGCTGCTAATAGCATTTAGTCGTCCGTCCTATACAATGGCATACTACATGTCCTTGATCAGTCAATATTATGTTATGCTCCGAGATCGAAGGACAGACTACTGCCATGGTTTGGTCGTAAACAGTTGTTATGATTGGTTGAACGAAACAAATATGGTTGAATGCAAAACAGGACAACCGGGAGGAGAAATTCCTTAGCTTTGATTCAGGTAAATATCAGAACTGTATAAAAATGAATTGTTTATCTACAATAGCAAAATCAAAACATTTTTATATTGCGATTTATTAAAAAAATAATGGTGTAATACTAGTAAATGATAATTTTATACAAAATTCTGAAATACTAGTTTTTATTCTTTTTCTTCTATAAGCCAAATAAAAAATCCCAAAATAAAACAAAATCCACAAATATGTATATAATGATTTTTAAAAATATTAACATATTGTACACACACTTTGGTAAAGATACAGCTGATGAAATTTTACTGAAATCAATAAATTTCGACAACTTTCAAATTATAATAATTCTAATATTAATATTTTTTGTACTTCAGATACAGAGGATACTAATCTTCATTTGAGAGAATCATGGAGTATGAGAGATTCATTTTAGTTTTTATTTTCGTTAGTTTTTCTGTTTTGTCTATTCAGTGTTATTCTTTTCAAGAAGGTAAGCTATATTCTTTTAATGTATGAATAATTTATTCATAAAAAATGAAAAACTCGAGTTTATGTTTCAATTTATGCGGCTTCTTTAAATTACTTTAAATGCTCATTTATTACTTACGGAAAGGTATCTGACGAAAAGCAATATAAGATGTGGGAACTGTTGTCTTATGTTATGACTTTGAAATAAGGAAGGCTCTTCTCAAAATAATATGAAACCCGATTTGATACATTACAATTGTTGTTTGAAAGAATTTTTCCCTGATCTGGGATGATTCTTTTAATACATTTTGACTATTGAACTTTTCATAAGCATCAAAATTCAAAAATGTTCTATATATCTAATTAGTAAATTTTGCGTGATAATTTTGATAGTAAATGATAAGTGTTCGTGGAAAATATCGAAGAAGCGTATTGAAGTTATTACTGCACAATCTTAATCCTGCAATTTCTGTTTTCCATCAAAGCTTGATTCAAGAACTCGTCTGGAAACTGATAATGTTTCGCTAGAAATTAAATATTAAATTATTTTCCTTAAGAAATTAAAAAAGAAATTCAACATGAAAACTGTCTTGACTAAATATAATTAGCATACTAGAATTTTCATAAACATTTATAATTAGTACCTATTAATAATAACCGTCAGAGTAAAATAAACTTTGATTCCTAGGGTATGAGTTTTAGGCAGACATTTAAAAATAATTTGCTTAGTATTTTGTTTTATTTTCAACATTGAGGGCAATATAGGTACAGTGAAATTAGTTTTCATCCTTAAAATTGTTAAACAGGATAAGAACACAGATAAATTTTTCTATGTTTATTTATTTATTAATCTGCGAATTTGTTATGCATATATTTCAAAATGTGTTAATAATCCAATAATAATAAAAAGGTCTAGCATGCATGGGACCAATAGATAGAAGAGAAGCTGTTGCATTTTTACATCATAATAATCAGGAGGAGACAGATGGTAAGGAGGAAAAGGAAAGAGAGAGAGAATGTCCTACGAAACCATATCGAAATGTAAGTTGAATCAGAATGTTTATACGACCCATAGTGATTCTGCAATGATCGTAACCATGTTTTTCCCGAGGAACATACACTGAGGATGTTACATTTTTGTACTGTGTCGAGTTACATGAACCGGATAATCTAACAAAAGTTTCGAAATCTTTTAAGCGTATGTTATAGTGTATCATAATGTTGCTGTAAAAAACCTGACAATTCGGTTATCTATTTCATCGAATGTCCAAGAAGGAACCGCGTTATTATTATATCTGTTTTATTTTATTATTTTATTATTATTTTTTTTTTTTGAATTTTTGTTCCTTTTTAATTATTTCGTATCTCATTTAATCATTTGATTATTGCAAAATTCTTCATTCTCAAATATTTCAGAAGCAGTAAGAAAAGCAAAAACACTTACGTTAAAATGTTTCATTTGCACTAAGAGAACGAAAGATACTTGAGATAGAACAATGAATTTGAAACTCTTATGTACGAGGCGAAAAATTAAAAAAATATCACCGTTCATATCATAAGTTGAAAGTTTTTCAGAAGTTACTTAAAATCAACCAACAGATTTTAATGTAGTGCTTAATTTGTCCCCATACAGTAACCATGTCGACAAATGCAAATTAAAGAAATTTATCAATAAATATTTCCATAAAAATTCCAAATTTCTGACCATCTGGCTTTATAGTTCAATATCCGAGGATCAGAATCATAGATTTTTACGACATATAATGATATATATCAAATATTGGCTCTGTTCTTTATTGCATTTATTCTAGGAAAAATCAAAAATTAAATTATCTTCACCCTTATAAAGCCCAGTAAGTCGATTATCTGTATATTGACACTATGTTTTATTTTTGTATTAATCAGTTTTAGGGTAAACCTCCGAGTGTATATTTTTAAATTAAGTATGGAAAATTAAGAGCTTACAGCGTTATGGCCAATGATTTCTTAGGTGGGTTGAAGGTAAAACCGGAAGAGTTTTCTAATCACTTGCTGAAAGTAAACTATATTATATGATTGTTTATTAGTTCCAGTTTCAGAGAGATTTAACCGTCTTTTCGTAACCGAATAACAAAAGTTTTTTTCTTATATTGAATCTTAACATCAATACAAGTGCCAAACAAATTTCCCATGAAAAATAAACAAACAAAACAAAAACATTCTTCTTGTGTAAAATATGAATTTTACTTATGACATTCGCAAAAATTAGAGAGCGACATAGCTGACAATAACAGTAACAGTCGAACTACATGACAGCTTCAGCAGACAAACAATTGACTTAACTTTTACAACAGAATCGGTTTATTGTTCACAATAAAATATTGATAATGACATGAATACATGTACTATATGCACATTTATTTCATAGTACGGCGTGCTGTAAATTGGAAAACAAGGACTATATTTTGATACAAACTATAATACAGCCGTCTTAGGGAATCAAATGGAGAATACGAATTAAGAGGTTTGAAAATTTTTAGAAATTTCAATTGCAACAATTGGTGGGTGGCTGTCTCATGGCCAATCATGCCACATCTCCTATTTTTATAAAACCAGGGACAAATTGTGGTCGGGGAGTTCCTCATTTTTCGATAACTCTCAATGCTGCCAAAAAAGGATACAATGAATCTACTGAAACGTGGCGAGACTATGCTTAATTTTGAAAACATATTTCCACAACTGACAATAAAATGTAAAGAAAAAGCTACATGATGTTTTCTTATCTTCTTGCAGCTTTCTAGATGTGGAATATAACATATTTCTTTTTTTTTTCAGGCACACTTTAGAGACCACAAATGGTGCTCACGTGGATAATGATCACCAATATGAACACAGACAAAATAATGTTTTTAATTTACTTAAATTTTTATAGACTAACAATATTTGTTTTCATTTACAATGAGAAGAGGTGAAAGCATTTTAGCTTAAACATTAACCGTATATATTGCTAAAATATTCTGAGAAGAAGAAGTGATTTTTATCTATTCTGCGTAAGAAAATTATTATTTTATATTTTGTTAGAATTGCCGTGAATAAATTTACACATTTTCTTCGCAAATTTATTTTTATGACTATTGCAGTGTAGAGATATTATATTTTTTTCTCTGTTTCTGTTGTTTATTTCCTAATCTTAATCTCAATATCTGTGATATATACATTTTAAGGGAGATTTTTATGCTTATTTGTTGACATTTTAATAAATCATTGACATGAATCAAATTAGAGTTACTTTATGTTTTAGACAATTACTGCAATTTAGGAATCAATTATTAAAAGACATTAAAATAGGAACGACAGATTTGTGTTGGTATTCCGACGCTGGTTATTGAATTTTTTTTAAATGTAATTTTCGAAAGCACGTATTCGGCATCTTTCAAGGTTTTTTTTTATTTCAGGAAAACTAGGGTAAATGGCGTGCATAAAAATAGTTAATTAAATAAGTGATTAATCAATTGATTAAAACTAATTATTATTATCTTATAGAAAAAAGATTTCAAGTACGATTTCTCTGTGAATTTCTGGAAACATTTTCACAATCATATAGACTCATAAAATATGGCTGTCGTAAGCACAAAAACAAAGAGAACTTCCCCCCCCCCCACTTCGGAACCTTTAAAAATGTGCTAAAATGATGTATATATATACACCACCCGAGCAGTTCTCTTTACTCTTCTTCGTAAGTTGAGTGTAAAATACCCATGCGAGAGAATAAATGCATAGTCCACTGAAGCAAGATAAGTTCAAAAATAAGAGATAAACGGAATAAACCAAAGGTGTCGACTCGTTTACAAAACAGAAGCAAGAACAGGTGCTCCAGAAGGGTAAGAACATTGATTTAATGCGTTTGTTATTAATATTTCTGTTTTCCTTTAAATGATTGGTAGAATTGTTTTTTTTCTATTTGGTCTCTTACATAAATTATCTAGTCTGTCTTTGATTATAACAGTGCTTTAGTATAAACTGAATGTATTGTGAAACAGATTATGGAGAGCAACGTATAAATACAAGGATATATGTGAGCAGTCAGAGTATTTTTGCAGAAGATTTTAATATATCCAGTGTAGAATACCCATGCGAAAGATCAAAAGTACATAGTCCAAAGAGACAAGACAAATTTGAAACAAACTAAAA
>JARWCS010345648.1:0-11314 GCA_034783895.1 Geukensia demissa | reverse complement strand
TCTACAGGTCCCATTATGGCCTTCAACAATGAACCAGAGTCCATACCATAACGGAAGCTGTAAAAGGCCCCGAAACATTTAACATCTGTACCAACAAAAGCCAGTTTTAACATTCTGACTACAACGTCGAACTTGTATCCTTTGTGGATAAGTTTGTTTAATGAAACATTTGTGATTTAATGGATATCCCTGCTGCAAAATTTTACCAGTAAGATGTAGTTGGAGATTCAGAAATTTTAGTGGAAACACGGGCAATCCAAGCTAGTTGTGAAAGCTAACACCATGCTAAAGGCCAAAGGAACATCCCCATTAAGAAACGGAAAGTTAACTATAGGAAAAGAAAAATCGTCCCTTCTTATATAAATTTAAGTGCATAAACAAACCTGTTCAACTTTTAAATCCATATCTAAAAAGGAAGTACGGTCATTTCTGATATTAGATTTATTTAAGGTAGATGTCTTTGTGAGTTTTTGAAAATCTGGATTATTTAAAGCTTAAACACCATCAAATATCTTCAAGTATTGTAAAACAGGTTTGCTAAGTAAATCCTTTTTGGAAAATGTTTTTTTTAAATTTTTGACTTAAACTGTGATGCATAACAATATAAAAATAAATCTTCAAATAGTGAAGCGCAGTTTGTGCCCATGGGAAACCCAACTATGTGCCGATTGACTGTGTTTCCAAATCTTACAGGAATAAGATCGCTGTAATCATGTCGGATGATGTCCACCAAGTGTATTTATTATAAGATTAGTCACTAAAAGGAGTTTTCTTATTGCAGCATATGTTAGAACAACGAGATTTTTTATATGACTAATTGATTAGATATGAAAACTTTTCCTTAATAAGCTTATGTGTTAGAGTAATATAGAAAGTAGATAAATCATAACTGTCAATTGTAACATAGGAACTTAGAAAGACAAGTTTTCTTAACAGCCAGTGTATTTTTAACACTCCAAAAGTAATTGATATATGCATTTTCATAACATTAACAACAGAAGTTTTATTAGTAGTAGACCACAAGTAAATAGTGGTAGTTCATTTGCTAGAAGCAGAAATGTACCGAAACTTATTTGGAGTTTCATAAAGTTAAGAAAGCCTGTACATGGTTGGAACATTCATGTCAGATGCAGCATTTAATAACTGGATGGTAATTTTCAGATGTTCATTAATGATCTGTTGTTCTGTCAAGTTTGTAGCTTGGAAAGTGTTGGAACTATACATTGCATTGCGGAGGACCTCTTATTAATACTTTCGACAAAAACTACATTGTGTGATATTATAGGCTGCTTTATGTGCAGGGGCATACACATAAGTTTAATAAAGTTCTTCAAATTACCGTTTTAATCTGGAAACATAATGACATGTGATTATATCGTTATAATTCGTTTCATAATGTTAAATACGAATACCTACTATTTCAATTATTAATTTCATATACTGGTCAAGGCCTTAACGAAATCTTTTTTTATCCAGTTTTTGCAATATGCGTGTAGAGATTTTTCGATAACATCAGAATTTTCGATCTAATAAATTTTGGCTGCAGGGCCAGTATTAAGTGTCCTTTTCAAGAGAGCAATAACCTCTCGGACTTTGACAATGTAAAAGTCTCCTGTAATAACATAACCACAGGGTTCATACTAGTATTTGCTGACAAGTTTGGAATATTTATTGACATTCGTCTATCTAAAAATTACACCACTGGTGTTTTTTTGTACGTATAAGAGAAGATAGTAGGTTCGATGTTCTCATTGTAAGTTGTAATTTTGTTAAGTAAGCCCGTAGCCAGAAATTTCAAAAGGGGGTTCGAGCACCTCGCGGAGCAACCTTCACGGCCGGGGCTTTGGGCTATTTGGAGCAAGATCCTGCAATCTAACCATTTCCCGGCACTTTTTCATTTCAGAAATTCCTGTTTTTTAAACTTAAATAGTTAAACTTTAATCTGTATTGGGAGTTTAAAATTGCTTATTGGCTTTCAAGGGGAGGGGGTGTTGTCCGAACCCCTCGAACCCCCTTGCTACGGATAAGCTTTAGGATGTCAAAATATATTTACCAGATCAATAAAGTCGATTCCTTTGTTAATATAAATATAATAATAGGGATGTGGCATGATTGTCCATGAGACAGCCATCCACCAAACGACAGTCCGCGAATCTAAACTTCTACATATAAGGTATTTTGCGATTTCCAACTTTTCCTTCGGTCTTTATTTAGTTATTGAGTGAGTCGGCTGAGTTTATACACCAATAAATTCCATCGAAATAGCATTTACTACTTCTAATTACAGGTAATTAATCAAATAATTCATTGATGGTAAACTTTTACTCCAAGAGACGAACTATTTTGAAGGCGTATTGATTAAGTCTCATAGTGTCATCAAAATTGGTTTATCGATGTGTAAATTGTTCCGTTGTCATGGTACTGTCCAATAGAAATGCAGTATTTTTACAATATTAATTTTTATTGTCAATTATTTATATTCATTTTTTTTGGTTTCAGTTCTGCGTTAAAATTTTTGCTTTACTGGTTGCTGGATTACTGTTGATTCCGGAAAGCCAAGCTACTTACGATAAAATGGAGTGTCACGAATGCAACCGAATGATGGATCACTGCGCATTCCGATGTCAATGGATGCCAACATACGCCAAATTCTTTTACTGTGATGATCACTGTACACGAAGAAATATCGCATGCCAAACTCGATGCATCAGACGAAAAGGTCAACCGGAAGTTGTTTTGGTCAGAAACCTGCCTGTGGGTGGTACCTTGAAGAAAGGCCCGCAACTCATCAGGGAGGAAGATATTCCAAAATATTATCAAACTGGAAACTAATATAACTGATAACGTTGTAAAATTGTCATAAATTTTAAATACAATAAATACCATTTTGCGGCCTATAGTGTATTATTATACAAACTATTGGCGTTTTCTTTGTCTTAGAGGATTGGGGATAACAAACTTAAAATAAAAAAATATATAGAGATATATGCAAAGAATGACCGTTGCTTTGTTTTTTTAATGATAGCTTTTAAGACGTTTTATATTTGAAAAAAATATGCAGAAAAAATTGTGGATCAGTGTGCTATTTTTAAAAATAATTAAATAAGTAAAATACTTTTAAAGGAATTAAAGTGGTTTCTCTTGATTTCCGTAGTTTTTTTCTTATTAGGTTCTCTCTTTTAAACCCGTGAGAGAGAACAAGAATTTCATGGCATTCTAAAGTATGGTTAATGAAATAATGAAAAGTGGAGTCACTGGGGAAAATATATTGATGCCATAAAATTGATAAAACGAGAGAAGTTCGAGGATCTCAAAAATCTGATAGCTGTGCATGAGCAGCGAATGTCCTTAAGGAGGTCGACCGGACATAAGAGAGAAACCTCTTGAAATCAGTTGTGTGTTTATAATTTACAATCTGGTCAAAGCATTGGAAGCATTCAATTGAAACAGAATGAAATTAAAGTTTGGCAATAGATTTATGAAACTGGTTTATACAAACGTTTCAATGATTTCTTAGAGCGGTGTATCTTAACCTAATAGGTCTAACCCTTTGAGTAAAACTCAAAAGTGTTTATCTCTAAAGTAGTACAGACATTAATAAACTGATCGCATCATTGCACAAATATTAATATATTAAACATCGCATCCATCTTGTCTTTCTTCAGGTTTATTGACAACTCAATGTTTCAACTGTGTTTGATAACATCTCTGGATGTTTTATCATCAGGAATCGCACTCTGAGCTTGCTTTCAATGACTGCGAGCATAATTGTAATTATGGTACTCTCTAGTCGTATTTGGTGAATTTCTGTTAATTTTTTTAGTTCGTCGGTAACTGATTTTGTTTTCTTTCATTTTTTTCGTTTGACAACTCATTGGGGGTGCATGGGTTGCGTACCCACGTACAATGTAGCTAGTTTAACCCCACAACATGTCTCATGCTCATGTCCCAAGTCGGGAATTGTGGTCATAGGTTTGTCTTTGTGTTTATTGTTTTGTTACGTGTACATTTTTGACAATAATCAGGTAAGAGCAGTATTATTTTGTTAAGGTTTTTAATTTGGTGCGATTTAGAGCTTTTCACAAATAGTAGTATTCCAGCATTGTTGAAGGCCTCTTAGATTTGTAAATTCTCTCTGTTTTTCTCGTGACTGGAGTGCAGTCTCTCTTACATTTAGTTTAAACATATTTTATTTGTAATATTCGACAAGAAATTTACCAACATGAGCTATGATACAGAGAGGATTCAGAAGCAAGCTTAAAGCTTATGTGACAGAACGGCTTACCTGAGTTGTATTCAGGTAGATATATAGCCAGTTTAAATCGACTGGGCTAAAGGAATATTTCTTTAGCTCACTCGGTAGCGCGGCTGGCTGGTAACACAGAGGTCCCGGGTTCGATCCCCAGTGGTGGCGATCGTAATTTTGTGTTGTAAATAATGCTCTACTGTTACATTTGGCGCCTGACTATAAAACCCACGGGGTTTAGAGAGAGATAGAGTTAGTTGTTGTAGAGTTTTCATGGTGTGAAAACTCTAAAAAAAGGAAAGGAGAAGAGTGACAGTACGGCCTACCTGAGTTGTATTCGGATAGATATATATAGCAAGTTTAAATCGACTGGGCTAAAGGAATACTTCTTTAGCTCACTCGGTAGCGCGGCTGGCCAGTAACATAGAGGTGGTGGCGGTCGCAAATTTGAGTTGTAAATAATGCTCTACTGTTACAAAAGATTAAAAATATCCGTTTTGGTTTTGGAAAGATTTTCTCTACTAACTGTAGTCCTTTGAGTCCCCGGTCTTGTGGTCTTAAAGAGAAATTATTTAAGAATAAGCGTGATAAATAGTATTTAAAGTCATTTCTATGGTACTCAAAGCATTCCGAGTTAAAATATATAGTTGCTAGGACTTGATGGTGGTTGCTAAGGACCATGACCATTGACCTTGACCCGATTTTATGATTCATTATGTTTTTGGACCCTAGGTCTATAACGAATGGTTCGATAAGTTTGCTCCTAGACCTCTACAAGACACACATTTTTGTAATAACATGTTATCAGACATCTATTACAGCTTTCAAGTTATTTCGATAACAAGCACTAAAGGTTAACATGACCTTGACATTTGACCTTTGACCTTGACATATTTCAATGTTCCATAGTAGTGCTTAGCTGTTTGGTGAAGGTTCCAGGTCTCTAGGCTTAAGGTTTCCATGGAAATCCAGTTAACGGAAAGTGTCGTTTTTCAAGGGGAGATAACCTATACAAAATGACTCCGAATACTTTCGACCAAACTGTAAGAAAGTTGTATCTTGTAAAACATAACATTTTTCTGGTTTCATGTCATCAGCCATCTCTTGCGGATTCCGAGTTATATCATATAGTCATAAAGAGGAGATAACTCAAAGAAAATGTGCTTGTATCTTTTCGGTCAAAATGTCACGTAGTTGTATTTAGTAAAAGTGAACATTTTAATCATTATATGTTATCAGCAATCTCTTACAAATTTGTCTAGTCACATTGAACTATGCTCTTCTGATCTCTCACATGGGTATTCTACACTGGACTTACGATTTCGGAGTTTAAGCGATAACAAGGTATTCTGTGAAAATGACGTTGACCTTTGACCTTGACATTTGTTTGTTCAACACAAGGACCAATGACCAATGGTGAAAGTTTTAAGTCTCTACGACTTACGGTTTTCGAGAAAAAAATTGACGAAAAGTGTTTATCTTTAAAGGCAGATAACTCATAGAAAAATAATCAAATCATTTCGGTCCAAATGTAACAAAGTTGTATCTCACGACTCACGACACTGAACATTTTCCTGATTACATGTTATAAGCTTTTTTGATTAAGCGATTACAAAGTTTTTCATAAAAGGGCAAATAACTCCACAATGGAAAAAAGTTCCGGATGTGGCCCTCAACTGCGAAAAGTTATAATCATGAGATGATTAGCTGTTTAAAAATACGAATAAGCAAAGCCCTATCAACATTGCATTATGTTGTACACGTATCATAAGGAACAATCTCTCATCAGCAGCATTAGAGCCGATAAGGGGCATAGATAAAACAGTACACAAAAAGAAATAAACTTTTATAAACATATAAAAAGAGTAAAATGAAAAAATATTGCAAATGGATTATCAGAGAAAACCGAATTAAGTCCAATCTACATTATGCAATACAAGCCTTGAATATCAAAATACATTAAATTTCTGTAAATGCAAGTCCATTTTAAGTTTGTATAGTTTTCAGAGGATGAAGAATACAATTTTGTGTTGAAAAACGAAATCCTTATGGCTGTTGTAATAATTAACAAATCGTATCGGTCTGGATTTCGTAAATACTATCCAACTTAGCTTTTTAAGCGGATTAGTTTATCATTTGATTTTGTCAATTTAAAATCAAATAACTTTACCTTTCTGCAATAAAACGTCTTTGACTGATGATATTCAATTAAAAAACCCCAAAAATACAATAAAATTATTTGCTTTGCTTTGCTTCAATATCAAAACTTGAATACCATGAAAATCAACATATTCAGTACATTTTTATAATTACTAAATATTTAACTATAAATCATTCAAATTTGTTTAAAATGAATGTTACCATATAGTAATAAATCAACCTTTTTAAAGAAACATTCTTTGATCTTGAAATATAATACATTAAATGACAGGGCTACTTCAAAGTTGGGATATGAATTTATTGAAAATTCGTAAGGTGTCGCCTTTGCTCGATTAAAAAAGTATTGCACCACAGGAAATCTTCACGACCAGGCAAAACGTTTGCCCTGGGATATACTTTAAACGATTAAAGTGGTTCTAGCCGTGTGTCATGCCGGTAAATTAAACTTTAAAAATAAGCTAGATATTTTCAATATGTCACTGCTCTATTATGTCTGCCCAGTACTTGGTGCCAAACCTTGTTTCGGCATGTCGCAAACTGTTTTGGGAAAGTATGTTGGAAAGTTTGCGGAAAAAAATAATAATTAGATGAAATACAAAAAGGTCTACCGAGAAGGTTCTCGGGTAGACCTTAATAAATCTAGAGACAACAAGATGTACCGACCTTGAAAAGTACTCGCTGTATCTGACAGCTAGTTCAAAATTCAAACACAGTTGAAAACAATCTGGTTCTTTTAAGCTAATACATCAGGCTGGATAAGTGTAAAAATTTCATTAATAGCCGCAGAAAACGAGATATTGTGCACTTACTAAAATTAAAATAAAAAGAAAGTATGCAAGACAAAAATGTGAATAAATACTGACTTGATTAAGTTTTGATGTAAATGAATGATCAGAGAATCAATGTTGATACCAAAGGAGACAATATTCATAGATGTTAAAATAATGTTATTAAGATAAACTCGGTAAATTTGGGATGCCGGATTTAATTTTGGCACAGAGCCATCAGAATTTACTTTCATTTGGCTCAACTGTTTTAGACAAGAAAAATTTCAAGTTATTTCTCATGAAGTTAAACTAAGTTCCGCTCTGGTGGCCGTCTTGGTTGGTCTGTTGGAATGCTGGGTGTAATTTTGATAGATGACTCGTAGGTACTTTCCACGAAGGTTTGACCTTAATTTCCTCAGTAGTTTCAGAGGAAAAGATGTTTTTAAATACCACACCCTTTTCTATTTATAGTAACAACAGCCATATTGGATGACTGATTAGGACCCCGGAAATAAATCTGAAAGGGGCCTAATTCATGTCCATTCGACCAATGGTTCAAATTGACCCAGCAGTTTCAAAGAAAAAGATAAAATGTGAATTTTGGGCGGACGATGGACCCAAAATAATGACAAAAGCTAACATGGCTTTTTATGTCGGGTGTACTTAAAAGGGATATTTTTCATTATTTTTTGCCTTTAGTCTTCTGAATCGGAGGAGACTTTAGTCCAGTTTTCCAAACCGTTTGTCTTTCACCAATACTTTCTTGTTATGCAAGATACGTCTTCTATACTTCTGTAGCCAGAATTCACATTTCCATGAGAAAACACGGTTGTTTAATATTAAGGAGTACTTGCGTTTTTACAAATATGTTACTTTTTGAAGGGGGTTAGCTACTTTTTATACAATTGACTGTGTAAAAACGTTCTCTATTTCATAAATATTTTTACAGTGGCAGTCTAAAAGTCCCTCCTTTACCGGTCCCATTGTTACAGTCTACATATTGATGTATTGTTTGCTTACTTGTTTCCGTCCTGAATATGCATGAAATATTTGCCACTGGACGTTAAACAACAATCAATCAATCAATCAGTCTATTACTGTTTATGTCAACTGGGAAGCAAAACCACCATGCAATTGCTGCAGGTAAGTGAGGTAAACATACGCAATTCACACGACCCTTTTAAAAACGATTGTGCCCCGTGATACATGGTTGAAGTGAAAATCATGACTACAACTGGATAGAGAAATATTCCAACTTTCAGACAATTTCGGTTTATTTAGACAATAAAGCGGTATAAAGGTCTTAGTGATGAATTTTGTTAATAAGTTTTGTAAATTATTTGTCTTTCTACTTTTCATTAAAGTCTTTCCGGTCAGAGTGAATCATCTGCCATTTGACTGAGCAGAGATAAATTTCCTTCCTACACGCATATCTACACGCTGTGGGTTTATAGAAATCAATTTTCATGTGAAAAACTATATGTGGGTTGTTTACGTTAAATGGAATATGAGTATTAGGGATGGTTATATATTTTATGCATTTGACTAGTCTATTATTGAACTTCCGAAGGTAAACTGTAATGTTAAATCATGTGTAATTTTGACATTTTAGATGGCTATTTCATTGACACTTATTTATGTTAGGCTAAAAATATTTTCTTCTAAAGGTGAATATATTTATGTGATATAACCTTATAATAGTGCAATTATACGCAATCAGTATGTACATTTCTGTATAACTTAAAAACTACTCGACCATGGCTCTTCGACATCTGTCCAAATATTTGTGATTCAGATACTGAAGTGGGTGGAAATCATGAAAGAAGTATAAAACTCTATAAAACCACAGTTCTGAAAGGGGTCTACCTAGTGACCCTTCCATCAAATTTGCTTCCAACTGACTAAATAGTTTCACAAGAGGGTCCTATGTTAAACTAAGTTCGTCCGTCTTGGCTGGTGGACGGGGTCATCAGGTACAATTCTGAAATGGACCCACCAAATGACTATTCCCCCAGTCTGGTTCCAATAAAGGAAGTGTTTCCAGACAAAATTCTAATGAATTTCCCCATCGGGTTCTATATTAAACTAATAAATAAGTTTGGCTGCACCGGCCATCTTGGTTGGCAGATTGGATTATCCGATACCATTCTGAAAGGAACCTACATAGTGACCATTCCACCAAAGTTTGGTTTTCAATTAGAAGATAGTTCCAATCAAGATTTTCAAATCAATTTTAACGGGTTATTTGTTAAAATAAGTTCGGCCATCTTGGTTGGCGGATAGGGTCATCGGATACAAATCTGAAAGGGGACGAACCTAGTGACGATATTCCGATTAAGCAAGGAGCAAAACGATTTATCTATGAATTTCCCATAAGGTCCTTTGTCAAACTAGGTGCGCCTAAGATAGTCAACTTTGTTGGGGGGATGGGATCATCGGATACGAGTCTGAAAGGTACCCATCTAGTTACCATTTCAACAAAGTTTGTTTCCAATTGAGCAAGTAGTTCCAGAAAGGATTATTGATAAATTTCCCATATAGTTCTTAGTTCGGTTGTGTCGGCCAACTTAGTTATCGGATACAACTTTGAAAAAGGATCATCTAAGGACACTTCCATTAAAGTTCCGCGACAATTTGCTCATCAATTTTTGAAATGATTTTTTCGAAACAACCCCCACTTTTTTCTATTTTTAGTAACGACAGCCATGTTGGCTGGCCGATTGCGACCCCGGATAAAAGTGGACCGTCCGAGGACCTTTCAATCAATGTTTGACCCAGTGGTATTTGAAGAAAAATTAAAATATAAATTGTTGACGAACGACAGACGCAAAGTTCACTTGGCTTTATAAAATAGCGAAGTGAACATGTATGAACATGTCTCGGGGAAAAAACTGTAACGTCAAAGATACTTCGGGGAAATTTTGTAATGATAAACAATAGATACCCATCGTAGCACTACAAGGCATACTCATCACAAAAACTCGAATCATTCCGATATATCAAACAATCGAACCCTTGTCCCTGTGTGATAGTCAGCGCAATAACCCACTAAGGGCTCATTTATACTTCGTCCCGCGATTGTCACGCGACATCTTGCGACTGTCGCCCGAACATCGCGCGACTACCGCACGATGTCTCGCGATTTTACCTGAGATTAAAAGTTTAAACAAACTACGGTAAGTATAAACACCCAGCGACGTTTCGCGACTGTCGCGCGACAATCGCTTTGGAAGTATAAATTAGCCCTAAGACAAAGAGTTAACTCCCCAGCTAACCACCGCGGATTTTTCCGTTAGGAAGATGTCACAGGAGAGCGTGTTTGTCATCACAAAAACGCGACGGCCAACCTACAGAGCCAAAGTGTTAATTTCCCGGCTAAGCTGATTAAGACTGGCTACATATCTACCAAGGGAAGCAATGGTATAACATTAGCTTAAATTGAACTGTTTTGTATTCGTTTTTGTATTCATGTTTCTCATATGAGTAAGAATTTCTTTGGCAACGTCGATACGGGGAATTAAATTGTTCCAATTGACTAACTACTGTAAAAAAACATAAATGTACATTGATCAAATTGTGAAATATAGATTAAAACAAAAAATTGTCTGCTTTCGAATTCAAAGAAAAATTATCAAAGTTCGTCAATCGGATCGGGATCGTGGTTATATGAATTTCACAGAACTGTTTTTCATCTGTCAAAAATACGGAAAGGTTTTGAAAAGTATTGCACCTAGTAGTTGTCCCTACCCGGCGTCGGATTTGGCTCCCTATTTCGATTTGTTTTGATTCGTGCACTTCTTTTCCTATGTTTCGATTTCGGACTTCCTATGTTTGGTTCTAATGCTACTGATGAGAGATTACTCATTGAAATGAACATATAGCATATAAATGTTCAACATATTTATTAATTACATTGTAAATTCTGTAAAAAAAACGCATGGTTTCACTTTCAAGTTATATCTGTTTTTCTTTAAAAATCTCGTTATTAAGATCTGAATTATTTTGCGCTAATATTATTTAACTTGAAATATTTAAAATCATTAATATTTTATGCGATGATAATATACTGTAAATGCAGAAATTATTGCGATGTTTTTATTATTGCGAATAATGCGAGATGATTGTAATCGCAATAATTAGA
>JARWCS010345617.1:0-11319 GCA_034783895.1 Geukensia demissa | reverse complement strand
AATGGCGTCTCACGTATGGCAGAGTCGACTACTGGAGGTTTTACTGGAAGCTAGGAGACTCTGTTTCGGAGATTGACGGTTTTTACTATGTATGGATCTCGGACATCCTATGTTTGGTTTCTACTGATGAGAGGTTACTCCTTGGAATGTTAAAAATAACCAAATAATGTAACATTGGTAAACTTTAATTTTAACACCACTGAATCGATGCTTCTGCTGGTAGACTAGAGATCCTGGAGGGAATTCACCAGTCTAGCTTGGTCAGAATTGTTCGACATGAAAGGAGTACAGGCGCGTTGAAGCCCGATGTTGGCCCCAAAAATACAAAGGTATTTCCTCTTTCTGAAATATGGTCAAACGTAATGATGTCATTAAGAGGTAAAAAATAGCTGAAAGTGGTGAATTTTCGGTTATATTTAACCAGATTTCCTATCAGAAAACAATGAGCAAATTTAATAAAAAAAATAATTTAATATAATTTGTAGGATACCCAAATCCATATTTTCAAAAATTAGTTTGTTTTTATGTTTTTATGTTTGCCTATATATCAGTAAAAAATAGCAAAAGAGATAGTTCATCAAAATAGGCATTTTTGTTGACGATTTTGTACATAAAATGTGCAAGTATTTGGGTAAGAAATATTTGTTTTCTGTAAATGATTGTGTTTACTTCACAAATTTCACTAAGTAAACTGTTGGATCAATGATTTTTGGGCCAAACTTTAAGTAGAATGTTAAGCGAACATTTGAGCTAGAAGAGAATCCAGTCAAGGCCAAACATACATTAAATTCCATCTTCTTTCATTTGAGTACAATCAATACACTGTGTACAGTAAGCGGAGTTAAACTGGTTACTGGGCATAGCAAGACAATAGCCATGTGTAGCAGTCTAAGGTTTAAAAGAAAATTAAAAAAAGCCCAAATTGTCTACCATAGAGTAATTTGGGTAAACGAGTCATAAAATGACAACATTTACATAAGAGATCACCAAGGCACTGAAATGGGTTAGTCCTCAGGAAGCACACAAGACACAGCCAGATAGATGTCCTGACACCAGAGTTGAAACTGTTCAGAAACAGCCAACACTACAGTCATGTATGGAAGGCCACCCTTGCCAAAATTCTACGTTTAAGGTTTTCCTCCTGTTAAATGGGAGTGAGATTGATGTTGGAGTCAGGTGACCAAATCCTTTCAACAGGTTGAAGATTTGGCATTTCTCCTTGCATATGCTCTGTAATGTTTTTGTGTTTGACCCAGCGAGCTGAAAATAAGCCACCCATCTTGTGAAATTTGTAATTTTTTTTACCTTAGCAAACATTTAGGCTTTAATTGGATCCAATCAGGGCTTAGATTAAAGGTTATTCATACTTCTTTCATATAAACACAATTTATAGACATTTAAATACATGGTGTACAGCTACCACAGTTTGTCTGAAGACTGATCCAAGCAAGTTAATAGTCGCATGAAGCTGTCCAGGGGTTAAAGAAACATTGATCAGTTGCCATGGAAAATTGTTAAAACGTAAAATTTTATAAAAGAAAGCTGTATCTCAAATACAAATAAAAGATAAAAAGTAAAATATTCAGGCCCGAATAGCGACCATAAAGTCAATGACAGGGGTAAACGGCAAAGAAGTGACAATAACATTTACAATGAGATGTCATCAAGTTAATTGTTCCACATCATGAAATCCCTAACATCCATCTGTTATGAAGCAAATATGTTAGTACCTCCTGGTGAGAAAATCCAAATGGTGCATTCAATATTCCACCCAGTATTTAAATATTGTGATAGATAATATGGATTTCCTTTAAAGGAAAAATATTTTGTGGTTGTATATATTTAAATGAAAGTCCAATCTGAGTTTGCATACTTCACAGCAGACAGTTATATTAAAACATAACACAGGAATATCACAATTATTTTCGGAGGCATAAATGGTCATTCTGTAGCATCACTTTTTCAAGTGGGTACAATCTACAACTGTTTAAAATCCAGTAAGATTCACTTAGTTTGATTGTATCACAAATGACATATATGTAGATATACTGAAGATGAATATTTTTTTTCAAATACAAGTTTGGCTAGTGTCTTCTTGTGAGTAAATCGACATACTGACAAACTGTTTCAAAAGGTTTTAGTACCAATGACCTTTTTACTCATAGACATTCCATTCACCATAAAAACCCAAATACTGGTAATTGGATAAAGTGTCAATTTTAATCACTATGTAAAAGATAAAACTACATCAGTTATGATATTTGTAAAAACAAATTCCAACATACAAATTTGCCAATGTTGAATAGATATGTTGAATTTTGATATGCTATATGTTCATCTCAAGGAACCCTGAGAGCGACCTGGGTATAGAAATAGGCCGTTCGGTGTCTCCGCCTAATGGTAGAACCCCTGCTAAAAGGGCATCCATTAGTTGGGCGGGATGTATAAATTCTCAACCCGTCTCAGAACGGAACGTTACCGCTGTGCCCTGAGTTGAGAAAATGCCACGGTCTCAGCACGTTAAAGATACCTTTGCAACAGCTCATAATGAGCATTCAGTAGGTGACCAGTTGCTTAGGCTAAATTTCCTGCCCCTACCCAAACAGTCCCAATTTGGAATTCCTTGGCTATTAAATTCCCCGGCCTAACCCCCCTTTTAACTCCTTTTATGATTTATTGCTTGATAACTTGTTCTTGTCCTGAATATGCATAAAAAATTGCCACTGGACGTTAAACAACAATCAATCAATCAATATTTCCACATTTCTTAATATTTTCATAAATTATAATAATCTTATATTGTGAATAAAGGCAGAATTTATATACGAAGAAGTTGTTTAATGCACCATGAAGATATCAGTATAGTGCAAATCCGAAAGATTTCATACTTCCGGAATCGACTGTGTTTTAAAAAGTCTATTATGTACATCAGAGGCCATGCTCGTCTTTAATGTCTTTCTTTAAGTTAAAATTGATATTTCTAAATCCAGATGGACCTATTCCGTACTCAAAGATTAAGAAAACGAGGTTGAGATTGGATTTTTTATTAGTTTGTTAGAAACAGCGAGAACTATCAATGTCTTGGTTCTGTGCTTCTACATTGATTTCAAAATCTTATTTATGTCACTCCACTGTTCCAAGTTAGGGGAAAGATTAGGCGCTCACGAACACACCACACCACATACCCTATATTCAACTCGTAGCGAGAAACCTGTAGTCATTGTTTTTTTATGGTTTACTGTTACTTGTAAATTGGAAGCTGAATTTGTCTATTATTGGTACATTTAAATCAACTCACTATTTACTTTTGTGTCATTTACAATTTCTTTTTCCATTTTTGAGACTAACCTAAAGATGTGGAATTTTTAAATATAGACCTTTCATAGAAGATTATACAGTATCTCATATTTGTTTATATTAATTCTATATGAATTATTAACAATGTAATTCTAGTTCTAATTCAAAGATATACACAGATAAAAAAAGTTGCGTATTTCGGAATTTCTTTCAAAGCAAACATTTTCGCTTTATCACTTATTATCAATAATCCGTTGTTAGAAAATATATCTAGGACATACTGAGGACGAATATTTGTTTTATAGATGGAAAGGAGAAAATGTTGCGACAACAGAAGTATCAAACGTTCTTATGAAACTTCCGTTTGTCTTAGATGCTAATGTTTATGGAGTAGCAGTTCCAGGTAATGCATTTGCTTATTGAAATTTCAAATCACATCATTAGTGACAGGGCCACTTTGGTCTCTTTTGTTTTACTTATAACACCAAATTCTGGTGTGCTATATAAATACATTTCAAGAGGTAACCTCTCAACAGTAGCATTAGAACTAAAACATAGGAGGTTCAAGATCCAAACATCGCAAAAGAAGTACTCAAATCCAAACAAATCGAAATGGGAAGTCAAATCAATTTTAAGCAGTTTTAGATAGTTTTTACAAATTTTCACGATTACTGTTTAAAAAACTCACAAAGCACAATTTCAATCCGGGTCAAATCAAAGACATACAAATTGGTATTTGCTGCTTGTTTTCTAAGCACGCAACATTTAGGAGTATTAGCAAAGACTGCTTGGCCCAGAGTCAGAATAATGTGTCTGGGTAAAGTGATATGTCTTCCTGCGGACTGCTGCTTTCGTGACCAGGCATCTTAAAAATCCGGCTCAGCGTATCGGTCTAGTACAAAGCAGGATTCATTCATCATCATTCATTAATATGCTCTCGTCCTGAATATGAATGCAATATTGCCGCTGGACGTTAAGCAACATTCAATCAATCAATCAAGATAAGTTCCTTACAGAAACTAAGAATAAAAAAGTAAATGCAAAACTTATCATCAAATTTGATTCAATAGAAGAAAAATGCGAAAATGTTTCTTTGGTTTTTATTTTATGGAGAAATAAACATTAACAAAATGGAAATCAAATATTTTTACGAAATTCATTGGTGCTCTATCCGAAATTAACTGTCCAAAAGTAAGTTTGTTTGGCAAAATTGTAATGAAGTGTTTGCACTTTTTAAGCCGCGGATATTTAACGAAGTGATGCGTTTCTTTTAACGTATTATAAATTTCAACAGAAAAATCCCTACTAAATATGTGACAGTCATTAAGAATATAATTTTTGTTACTTGCAGGACATGATGGAAAAGCTGGAATGGTAGCGTTGACTCTAAAGAACGGACAACAACTAACCAAGGAAAATTTAAAAACACTTTATCTCCATTGCGAAAGCATGCTACCTAAATACGCTCGACCTATCTTTCTTCGGTTGGAACAAGAACCCCGAATGACAGTTACATTCAAACAACACAAGGTTGATTTGATGAATGAGGGATTTGACCTGAATTTGATTTGTGATCCATTGTTTTATCTATCAGAGGAATCCAAGACATATTTACCTCTTACCACGGAATGTTTACCTTCTTTACTACAATCCAAACTATAACTTCAAATATTTCGGCAAATTTCAAATTAAAAGTGTGTTTTTATGTCAATGTTGCAGAATATCGAAAATAAATACATAATTTTTGTTATTTCAAGTTATTTTAGAATTAAAAAATTACAACAGACTTCGCCAGTGATGCAAAATACGTTCTTTATTTATGACCCTCTCATTCAAATCCATGTTTTGCATTCGATAACATATGTGGTTTATTTGTCAACATCGTTTCATAATTTTTGTTTATAATACTGTTTGATCTAAATACTTTGCTCATAATTTAACAGTCTGATTGAATAAAGGAGGAAGTAAAAGATAAACACACAAACTCAGGAAATTGTAGAAAGATATTTATCATCTAAATATTATAAATTGTACTTAGTATTTTCTCTGCTGCATTTGAAATCAAATTTAACAAAGGAAAAATAAGAACTTATCTTTCGTTCATCGCCCCGCATTACAGTCAGAAGCTTCTTGAAAGTAATCACAGGTTTCAACAAGGGATGACTCTCAGTTCTCTACCGCATTTAAAATCAAATTTAACATTGGAAAGATAGAACTTATCTTAAGTTCATCGCACTCATCACAGTCAGAAGCTTCTTGAAAGTCATCAGAGGTTTCAACAAGGAATGACTCTCAATCCTCTGCCGCATTTGAAATCAAATTAAACAAAGGAAAGATGAAAACTTATCTTAAGGTCATCGCCCCGCATCACAGTCAGAAGCTTCTTGAAATAATCGGTGGTTTCAACAAGGAATGACTCTTATTCCTCTGCTGCATTTGAAAACAAATTTAACAAAAAAGAAATAAGAACTCGCCCCGCATCACAGTCAGAAGCTTCTGGAATGTAATTAGATGTTTCAACAAGGAGTGATTCTCAGTCCATAAGTGGAGCTCTGAATTGTCCTTACAAAATCAAAAATGTACTTGTTAAATAATACCCATCAAACAGAAATTTAAGGATATAGTGCATTATAAAACAGAGGTTTCCAGGAGCTAATGCATAAGGGATTCGATTCCGCGGTGACTTGTTTTGTTTATGCCTCCACCAAATTCCATCTCAAAGCCGTTTATGTCTATTTGGAAAATTTTCAAAATGAATCTCCTATGCCTTTTGCGATATATTTCTGATCCAATATCGCACGACAACCAAATGACAGGCAATACTCCTTTAGAAGTTATATTTTCTATTTAATCATCTTAATTTTATAAAATTTTCTTACCTTGTTCAGATGTTATAGTCTAAAATCCATCAACATCGCTCCACGTTAGCCGCCATGTTTTTGTAGACAGATGCAGTAGAGTTCCCGAAAGAACATATGTAAAATGTCATAGGAATTGAATCCCTAATGGGATTACCAAAGAGCCTCTATCACACCTCTCACAGTTACTCCACAGTAGTCTTTATGAGCACTGTTGCTTATCTTACAGCACAAAATTGATTAGGAATCAAATCATGCAAAAAAGCATTTAACTTTTCTATGACAAATTGAAGATATTTGTACAATACATCATTGAAGGAATAATTAAACATATCTTCACGTTCTATTACATGTACTATGATTAAAAGATTTTTTAAAAACTTTCAAAGAATACAACGTTTTCTTTCTAGACAAAGCAGCCAATGACATCGTAATTGTAAAAAATATATTGTACAGAAGACCTGCCTTATGAAATAACAAACTTTAATGCAAACAAGAATGATAGCTTACGTGACTACGAATCCGTTTCTACATCTGTTGTGAGTATAACGACTGTGACTTAACAACGGCTTTGACTACTAAGTGAAAAGACAGCTGACACTAGCGGAGAAGGACTTGCTTACCCTTCCGGGGCACCTAAAGTTTTTGAAGGGTTAGCATTACGACATTTTTAGTTTTCAGTGTACTTAATTTCTTAATTTAGTTCACTAGATTTCCGTTGGACACGAAACAAGTTCTTTCTTTTAAATAATAATTTTTATGGTGAAATTGTTTGTCTTTTATATAGACGATGCATTGGAGGTAACAGTTGGTTTCAAAGAGATTGCGGCATGGTGTGTTATCCTTAGCAGCGGACTTTTTCATCATTTTACACACAATCGCAATGTATTTGATCACTTTCGAAGTTGGCAAGCTTGATGACATTCTCATTTACTGTTTTGATTTATTTGAAAAAATATTGTTCGAATTCTTTTTTGCGTGCATTGAGTGTGTTTTGGTATGATTTACAGTGCGTTTTAAACTTTTGTTTCATTGTATTCATAACCTTTGATTACTAGAAAAAGGTAGGGATTGGTATCAACAGTACTTGTTTTACTCTACCGAAAGTTGCGTGCACCGGTTTTAAGTTAGAAACAGTCGTCATTGGAAAGTCCTTGTGGCATATAATTCTATAGCATATGGAAATGTTGTATGTTTGCCTAATTAGCTAGCATTCATAAATTATAAATTACAAACATCTAAAGGTTACAATAAAGCTTTCAAAAATGGGATCTACACTGTAACTTTTGTAAGACAGGCTGTAAAACGCAACAAATTCAAATGTGATGACGTTCAAATGTAACAAAAACAGGCCAATTAAGTTTAGATGAACAACGAGTAACAGTAAAACATAAAACAACAACATCCACTGGATTACAGGTTCTTGTTTTCAATGTTATATTCACAAACATTTCAGTATCTAGCTTTACACATGTGTATTTCATGTATTTGTTATTTTATCTGTGCGATTAAGAGCTCATCATAAGGAGTGTGACTCAACCTTTTGCTCTATTATATTCAACCTTCAAGTCCATGTCTTTTATTTTTGTGCTTAGAAATCGTTTTGTTTTCAAAAAGGAAATGAGCTGCCCTCGACTGTGATAAAAAGCCACATACTAATGTACCTGTTTCAAGCCGGGAACCTGTAGTCCAGTGGTTATCGTTGCTTAATTAAATATTTATTGTTATTTGTTCACCATTTTTGCATTAGATTAGGTCGATTGTCGTGTTTTATGTATAGTTTCATATTTTGTATTTCGGGGCCTTTTGTAGCTTATGGTATGGACTCTGGTTCATTATTGAAGGCCGTAATGGGACCTGTAGAAGTTTAAATTCTACTGTTATTTGGTTGGTTGCTGTCTCGTGGACAATCATGCCACATTTCTTTTTTTTATAAGAAAAGATGGAAAGAAAAATTCGAATATAGAGACAAGAGAACAGATACTTGGACTACAAGAACACCTTAACAAGACAGGAGTAGATTTTGGTGATTCGGATTTAAACATCCTCTGTTCAAGGATCGTCATAGTCATGGAATCTTCAAACTAAAATACGGGTTTACGTCAATCCGAGAAAATGACAACTTTGTTGATGAATACCCGGTATTTTGCGACATCAAAGTATATTACAAATAAAAACTAAAATAAATATAAGATATACAAAACAATGTGTTTTGCCTTCGTATTTAGTAAATATCAAATAAAGCATATTGAAATAAGCGGGGATTTAGATATGCTTTTTACTTATACCTAGAAATTGACAGTAAGCCCGGGTTAAGAACAAGAGAGATAACTTTGATTTTACCATTGTGAACTTTCCATTCATGTCTGGCAACATTTCAACCGCACCTGCATACAAAGTGTATATTTCTCAGTTAATACGCTAATCCATTGCGTGGTCTTCCTTTTAGGATTTAATTGATAGCGAGTTGCTGCTGACAAGCAAGCTCAAGGACAAAATAAAGTCATCATTCCGAAATTAATTTGGTCGCCATGATGATTTGGTTGACAAGTAAGGAGTATTTCAAAAATGACAATCGATATCTTCCTTATGTCGTGACAACAAATTCGTTCCTATACCGATTGCGACTAACATCGATTGCAACTATACACCGACATTGTCTACAGAGTAACAGGACGGGTGCCACTATTGGAGCAGTAGTTGCTTACCTTTCCGGAGCACCTGAACTCACCCTATTTTTGAAGGTTTCGTGTTACTCTTCCTTTAGTTTTTAGTGAAGTGTTGTGCATGCTATGTTTGTCTGTCGTTTCTTTTTTGTTGGTCACGGTCTTGTCTGTCCTCTGATTAAAAGATTGCTGTCTGCCCCATGGTACATGTATTTTCGATTTTTTTAATCCATGACACTAAGACTCCAAAACATTTCATAGAAGCATCTAGTTTGAAATGCCTATAGACGGTTTGTATCTTTTTAGAAATCCATGACAATTAGGATGCAATATCTGGTTCGAAATGCTTATAGAGGGTTTGTATCTTTTAAAATATCTATCACAATTTTAGGATGCAATGTCACTTGCTTCTGCAAAATCAACGCAAATGCAAACTACATATAGACAGGCATATAAGCATTTCATCGACAATAAGATATGTTCAGTAAACTTTAAAGATTAATGTCGAATATTGGAATTATAATTGTGATCTTCGAGAAATTAACAGTGAACAATATTTTGATTATCAGTGCATACACGTATTTGGTTCGAAAACTTTTTTAAATGACGATGAATTTTTATGAAGGCTACAATACATATGACTGGATTTCCTAATTCTGGTCATGTCAACTAATTTTCATCAGATTTGTATTTTATACAATTAGAATATGCCCGATATATTAAAACATGAAACAAAAAATATGAGGAATGTTTATACAATAATATTGTGTTTTCCGTGTAATATGCCAAAAACGGATTACACAATATTATTGTTATTATTACTCTGAATGTTTACTTCATTGCCGATCAAAATGAGAAAACCCCGCCCATTAATTATCACATGATTTTTCAAAGACCGCCTTTTACAGGCATATTACATGGATAAGCGTGTAGTATGTGTTCGCATATTATATCAACACTATAGTCCTTTGTACAAGTATGTATAAATAGTAGAATTTAAATTAAAAGAAAGATTCCTACAGGAAGAGTTATAATTAAAGATAAATTGAATTGAAAAAACAGACTTCAGCATTTTTATGATCGAAAAGGATTTCTGCGATTTGTTAAAATATTTTTATAGCTTCTTCCATATTTCTAGAATTAGTTGTAATATAGAGAGTGTTTCCGGTGGGTTGAGTCTGCATTAGAATTAGTTTTATTTGGTTATTGCTAATAAATTGTATTACCGTTTAAAGTTTAGGCGGTTTTACATTTTGAGGCTTCCTGGATTGTTTCTACTCGATCAATAAACTTTACATTGTATATTTTTTAAACTTGGTTAAAATTGCCTTTGCTATCACACATTCACTTGTGGTCGTAATTAAGTACAACAAATTTTTCAATACAAATTTATAATTGCCAGTTCGTGTATGATGCTAATTCAAGGTCATTATTTCTGAAAATCTATCCATTTACTTAAACATTAAAAGTTGTTTGAACATTTTTTACCCGAAGACTATAAAAGTTGCGTATTAATAAGGAACAAGTATACGTCCAATGTAGAATACCCACGTAGGAGATCAGAAGTAATAGTCCAAAGAGACAAGTAAAATTTAAAACAAACTAAAAGATAAACCGAAAACAAAAGGAACAAAGGCTTGGAATCCACTAACTCCTTTACAAAACAGGCGTGTGATCAGGTGATCATGAAGGGTAGGCATCACATGTCTTGCACGCAACAGCCGTCGTGGTTTTCTTAATGTCAAAATCAGGAGTGCCAATTTGTGTCAAATCCGAACTCCCATATTAACAGGAGTGTGATCGATAGGGATAACGCTCAAATTTGGTAAAGCAGGTCATATATTAATTGTCCTGGGGTCACTCTTTCGCTGACTTTCCCTTTGTTACTTGTTAAATCAAAAATTAAAGACGAAAGTTAATCTTTACATTGTTTATGTGAAAATGCGGTGTAAACCAAAAAACAGGATATTTGCTATCTCTATCTGGAAGTTGTGATCCCATGAAACCTTCCCCTTTACCCTGAAATGACTGATGCAGGCTTGGAAAATGGAAAATGCGGCGGGTGTCTTTTAAGAGGCAGGAAATGCTCACCCTTCCGGACCACATTAGTTCACCCCCAATTTTTTGGGCGATCTGCATTGTTCATAGTTTTTGTGTTCCGTTTGTTGCGTGTGTCTGTGTCTTTCATTTATCCCCGTTTGTCTGACTCTGGGTTTCTTTCGCTTCCCCTTTAACTGCAAATGTTAGTTCAAATAATGAAATCCATTCAAAGGATATTGAAAATAATTCCATGTAAATGACCTTTCACTCTTGATGAGATGTTACTCCAAGGAATGATTGATTGATTAATTGAATGTTTTGTAACGTTAAGCCGCAAATATTTCATGTATATTCAGGACAAGAGCATATTAATAAATGATGATGAATGAATCCTGCTTTGTGTAAGACAGACACGATGAGCCGGACTTTTTACGTGCTAGCTCACAAAAGCCACATTC
>JARWCS010345598.1:0-11320 GCA_034783895.1 Geukensia demissa | reverse complement strand
ATACAAACATGGCTTGTTAAAAATAAAATTTACAAAAAAAAAGAAAACAAAATGTATATCAAGCTTTAAACATTTTTATGATATATATCTTCAATGTGATATTATAAATTAATGAATATGTTCAGGGAAAAAGAGGCATTTCACCAAAGGCATTAAAAGAGAAACTTAAGTCCCGTTTAGAAAATGGATAGTTTAAAAATATAACAGTAAAAGTGCAATTTTTTTCTTGCTTTTAACAAAAAATAGAATGTTCAAATTTTAATAAAAAAATATACCAATGCACTCGCTGGAATTTCCTCTTTCTAATGATGTAAGTTTTGAATATGACATATTTAAAGCTTAAAGGGAAAGACCACCTTTGTAATAAGCTGGCTTCCTATAAGAAATCATGCCTATGTAAATGAAAATGAATAGCTTTTAATACAAAAAGTCCTTGCGTAAAATGCACAAGGCTGTGCAAAAATTGAAATCTTCATTTTTCATAATGAATCATTTGAAGAAAAACCCATCAAAATAAGATGAGAAATAAAAACGTTTAAAAAATTAGGGTGTGGCCATCTTTGGACCCATACGTCAGGGATCCTAAGTGTACAAATAAATAGATTTTATAATATTAAATTTTCAAATTTTTAAGCTCTGGCCAAGGCTCGTGCTTTGAACTTTAAAATTTTAATTATCTCAAGTGGAGAAATTCTGTAACCGTCTGTTAGCAAAAGGAGAATCTTTATTTTAACTATTACCTCAAAAATGTAGAAGAAATTCTTGTCACATGACTTAAAGAAGAATTCAACCCCTTTGGGCCCTTGTCTCAAAATACAAAACCTTAAAGTTTATTGCACATCTACAGGTTATATGTTACCATTATACAACCAAAAAAATGAAATGAAATATGTAGTATGAGTTCAAGTATTATGGCTGAAAATTTGACCATTTTGACCCTTTGACCTCTAGACCAAAATCAAAATTCTGAAAGCTTATTGGGCATCTACATGCTATAATCAACCATTCTTTAACAATATTATAACCATAACTGGAAAAATCTAGGACATGTAGGATGAGCTTCAGTCACTAGGAATAAGTAACAGACAGCTTTGGGCAGATGTGAATTTCTAAGATCTTTTTAGCCATGCAGAATTTCAGTTACAATGTACTGCTACGGAATATGTGATCAATAATATACTTATTATTACAGCACCCTAGCACCTGATGATATTTGTAAAGCATGCTCATACAGCTCTAAAACCTCAAAGAAAAGGAGACAAAAACCTGTATGGCGTGATCCACCAGGAGGTCAACAATATTACCCATCATACAACATTGCTCCTGGATCTCACACGTAATGAATTGTGAATCATATTTTGATTAAAGACAGCATCATTTACATTTACACATCGGTCATGGTGTGGTACATTCTTAAAGACCACAAAAAATTGCAGTCTATTTCTATTTCTCGGCTGCCCTGGGGGGGGGTGATTTGAAATAGAAAAAACCATTGTTTGATTAGTGTGAAACTGGCAAATTATGATTTGTTGAGATATTATGATATTTATGAAAATAAAGATAGTATATTTGTATAGTTTTCATGTATTAGAATACACTAGTATATTTGTATAGTTTTCATGTGTTAGAATACACTTTAAGGTGCAATGAATTGGATAAAGTAATACCTCACTACACTTATTGGTGTATTTTAAAACAAGAAATTTCTATCAGTTTGCTTAATCTGAAACGTCATATATACACACATTAAAATTTGGCTTTTAAATATTATTATGGAGTTTTTCTCGTGTCCTGTGTGGAGGTCGTAAAAAGCTTTGTAATGCTGGAGTTGTATGCTTTTATTTATTTTAGTGTACTGGAATGCATGTTGGAAAGGTACAGTGTACATCTTTCCAACATTGTGATTTGTAAAATTCCCTGATTGTTTTTTTTTATATTTAGCTTAAATTGGAATTCCTTTTGTCATGAACTCTATATTTTGTTAGGTCCATAAATGTAACTAGAAATTCATAAATTTTGACTGATATTCCTATTTTTGGCCCCTACATGTCTGATGAAGGTAAACACAGAAAAAAGCTTTACGCACAGTAAAATTTGGCTTTTGAATATTTGTTAGAAACATATGTAAGATGTGTACCGTGTCTTTCTAATATACATTCCATATTCTTTCTTTTAATTATAAATACTCATTTGTAGACAAATATTTGTTTGGTTTTGTAGGCCTGTTTTAATATCCAGTCAACATTACCAGGGAGAGTTAGATGCCATCACTGATCGAGTAGTGCAACCTATGCGATGGGGCTTGGTGCCCTCCTGGCATAAAGGGGACCCTAAAAGTGTGGGCTATGAGACCAATAACTGTAGATCTGAGGGAATGTTAGAAAAGAAGACATACAAAGTTCCTCTGGAGAAAGGCAGACGATGTGTTGTACTAGCAGATGGGTATAGTCCTCTTTTTTGACTGCATAATTTTTTAAATGGGGTAGGGGAGTAGGAATTATCATTCAATCTTTTGTAATAATAATTTTGATTATAATAAGAGATTAGGTATGAATGTATATGAGACAGCTGTGCAAAAAGTCCAAATTACAAACAATTATCTACAAAGATCCATGAAAATGAAAAGATATGGGGTAAATGTCAGAGAGACAGTACTCCAACCACGAAAAAAACAGAGGAATTTACACAAATCTAGTGGTCTCCACAAGGCCTTCAACAATGGTGGAATACCACTCCTTGTGAAAAGCTCTAAATCTCTCAAAATAAAAACTCTTGTATGCATAAAATAAAACTGCTGTTAAGACTGTTGAGCAACCTGTAAAAGGCCCAAAATATGAAATGTCCAGCAATTTCAAATCAACAATTATCAGCAAATTAAACTTAAGATAAATCATTTCCGAAACTTCCCACCGATAGTATTTTTTATTCTTTGCCGAATGTATTCTGTATGAAGCCATAAAAAACCCCAAATATATATATATATGTCACTGTCCATGTTTTCAAGTCATAGTGCATTCTTTGAAATGAAACATTTTAAAGGGTAATCTCCCATTTTAAAGGTTTTCGAGTTTTATTTTCACAAAAATGGCACTTGCCAAGCTTTTCAGTTGTCATTGAAGTTCATTCATCTGGAAGCAGTTCAATGTAGGCTTCAAGAACAGGAATAATGTAACACAGTTAAATGGTCTATTCCGAGGATAAACATGATAAATACCATTTCCTCCTTGGGATGATGCTCATTCTAGTAGAGCGTGCACACTTTCTGGTGCCAGGGAAACCCAGAAAAAGCTTATAAAGCATGTATAATTGACAGATAAAAATTTTTATACGATCAGCACAACTCCAAGATTTCCCAATGAACAGAGTTCATAAGCATACATACAATTTGATATTTGAGTTACAAACATGATGAAATTTTAACTTTATTATAAATTATTTATGATGTTTTGTCAGCTGAGCCAAATGTGTTAATTTTGAGGAAATTCTGCATATTTACAATTTGTTTGTTTTAGATTCTTTGAATGGAAAAGAGACAAAGACAAAAAGCAACCATATTTCATTTATTTTCCTCAAGACACCTGGACCAAACAAGAAAAATCAGAGGGGCAACTGGCAGATTTTGATGGCAATTACAATTTGAAGAAGGAATCACATGATCAGTTACGACATAGTTCATTGGTTAAAAAAGAGATTGTAAAGGAAGAATCTGTCCAATCACGTCAGATCAAACAAGAACCACATGATCAAGACACAGACAAGATATGGGTCAATGATAAAAAAGGTGATGTGAAAATAGAGCTTTCCCAAGTAATTAATAAAATGACAGTCCTTTGTAAAACTTTTCGCAAATGTTTGCTGAATGGAATGACATGAAAATAAAAGATATTGAGTACACCTCAAGACACCCCTTTTGAAGGACCGCTGTCTCCAGGACAGAGATACTCAGAACCTATTCTTCCTCAGCACTTCCTCTGGGAAGGGGTGATAAATGACATAAAGACTGTACCACACACACTAAGAAGCTACCACAATTCAAAGTCCAGAGGCTTGTCTATGTATATTTCAGTTCCAAAAAATATTCCAATATGGAAAACATTTCAGAAGAAAAAGAAAATTATGGGTTTAACTAATATTCTCAGAAATTGAAACATTTGAATATGATTCGTCACAACAGAATAAAAATTTTGTCTATTTATAAATTTGGTGTAGTGGTCCTTGGATGGTCCTCTACCATAATTTTGTGGAACATATCTGATAGCCCTGTTACTACAATAAGAAAAAATTGGGTTGGTTTATTTAAAAAGTCTTCTTGTCTGAAACTACTGCGCCCATTGCAACCAAACTTTGGTGGAATTGTCCTTACTTGGTCCTCTCAAAATTTTTGTCCGCCATTTGCACCTACAAACTAAAATGGCTGCCACATTGAAATATAATTTAATATAGGATCCTACAGGAAATTTACTAAAAAATCTTCATGGAAACTATTGAGCCAATAACAATCAAAGTTTGGTGAAACGGTCTTTTAATGGTCTTTCACCGAAATTGACTCTGCCATCTCCACCAGCGAACCAAGATGGCTGTCACAGTTGAACTTAGTTAAACATAGGAAAATGGAAAATTCAAAAATCTATCTTCTTGTCAGAAACTACTGTCAGAGCCAACTTCAATGGTCCTGTAGTAGTTGTCTTCTAAACTGTGTCCAGCATCCCCAACCACCAACCCAAACATAATGGAGACTGCTGGTTAACTTAGTCTTACTTTGTACCCTATGGGAAATCCACTCAAAAATAGAAAAAAAGGTGGGTGACATATTTTAAATAATCTCTTGTCTGTAACAACTGAGTCAGTAGAATGGTCCTTACATGGTATTTTATCAATTTTAAGTCTTTCTTTTACACCTGCCTACCAAGATGGCTACCACAGCTGAACAAAGCTTAGCATAGCACCCTATGGGAATTTTTTGAAATGTTCTTCCAAAACTGCAAAAAATCACCTTGATAGCACCAGATTACACTGAAATTTCTAATATTCCTTAAACTCATATTACAGCTCATATTAAAAAGTTCATAAACATTTAAAGACATCATAAACATTTAAAGACATATTTTAAGCATACTCATACTTCTATATGAGGCATATATACATGTATTACATGCAAATTGTCTATAAATTTAAGCTTAGGACAAGAATCAGTCTAGAAAAATTCTAGATGTATAAGACTGCCATAGCATGTTTGTTCATTATTATATGTTCTTTTTTTTATCAGATGTGCCAGAAGATAGTAGACTTTTAACAATGGCTGGTGTGTTTGATATTTGGAATCCACCTGATGTAAGATGTTTTGCATAAAGACACATTTAGACTGTGATTATCCATTCATTATGAAATATATATATTTAAGTTTACTCATGTTGAAAAATCTTAGATGAATGCCTTATTAATCTGTCTAATGAGTAGACAGTACAGAGAGACATACAGTGATAATGGTGGCTCATACCTTCAATCCACATCTTCTTGTACATTATTCAATCATTATACCAAACTCTTACACATCCTTCTTAGTAGGGGAAGAGTGCACCTCCTATTTAAATTTTAAATCAATTGATTTATAATATTTCTTGTACATTGAATTCTGAACAAATTTTAGACTTTTCCAAGACTAAAGCATTATTAATTTAGGGGTGGGGTGGGGTTGTATGGGGGATGGTGGTGAAGAAATTTGTTTTTTTTCATTGGATGTTAAAAGGTTTTGCTTCCTTACAGGTCAAGCATAGAGAAAAAGCAATTTGAAGATATCAAAGGGGCAGAGAATTCCTTATGTCGAAAGACAGACAAGACCATGGCCAAAAAAATGAAATGAAAAACAAATATAGAACACACAACACTACACTGAAAACTAAAGCTGGAGTAACCCTACAAAAACCAGGGTGAGTTCAGGTGCTCAGGAAGGGTAAGCAACTCATGCTCCTCTAGTGGCACCCGTCGTGTTACTCAGTAGTCAAAGCCGGTGTATAGTCACAATCGATGTTAGTCACCCAACGGTATAGGAACGGGTTTGTATTCATAAATTGTGAAATGGATATTTCGTACCAGACTCGTATGTAAAAAATGAAAACAATGGTACAAACTAACTTATGTTAAATAAGATAGTTACCCATGACTATCATCAATGCTCCATTTGCACACTTAAGCACTTCATCAATAAATGATTGCGGTGCTATCGTCTGCATTCCTAACCACGTGTCAACTAATGTTGCGCCAAGCTCTATCGCCATTCCTGTAAATAATGCAACGGACAGATCCGTATCACAAGCCGTTTCCTGGTACCTGTCTCTGTGATCCTGAACTAAATCCAAAGACCAAACCATCCTTGCAAAATAATATGAAGAGGCGCCTGCTAGTGTCTGCACGAGAATTTTGGCGACAGCAGTTTTCGCGCCAGTTTGAAATGTACATAGTTCGTAGAATGCTTTTACTGGATTTTCAGATGCGCCGAAGTAAGTTCTGTTTGCTACAAGACATTGCACAACCACCGCTATGAACAACCAGGTGCTACCATAATGCTTCATGATAAAGTTATTCTCGAAAAAGTAAGCACACATTTCCATTGTTGCTAAAAAGTCTGCGATAAACTGTTGGCACCATTTTGGAGAATACTGTTTGTTGAATACACGCAGAATAACACCAGTTCCCATGGTAACGATGAAATACGCCAAACTGCCTGTTACTGGACTCAGAAAATCATCTAAATCGATGCTTTCTCCCATCGTCGTCTGCCACAAGGCCCGCCACGCCATCTGAAATAAAAGACAAACGTAAAAATGTATGTCTCCTGTGGGATCCCTGCTACAACAGAGTTTATTTCAATCTCAATTGGCCATATAGATTCTAAGATCTTTGTGAATTACACGATCTTGATTATTTTACATATATGTCCGTCTAGGTTATAGTGTCTGTCGACCATTCCCCTTACGTCGGACCCTTCGGCTTTCTTTGCTCTCTTTATAACAGTTTTTATAGAGTAACTGGTAGTTCTGCCATCTAACCGAGTCACTTGGTAAAGGATCATAACCTTTTGACTGACTTTGTTGAAGGCCTTGTGGAGACCTTTAGATTGAACGTTTGATCGCTTCTTCTTAAACCGTACAAAAATATGATATGTGGTATGATTTTCCATAAGACATGCAGTCATCCACCAAACGACAGTGAAAACCAAACTTCAACAGGTCCCATTACGGACTTCAAGCCGGACATTTACTCCATATCTCTGATTCAAAGAATCAAATTGCTCCGTCCGTCCATTCACACTTACAAAAACCGCCCGCCAAGTTAACCTTTACCGCAAGTATTTTGATATTTAACATTTATACAAAAGCAAAGTATGAATATGCAAAAACCATAAATGACAAAACTTTCTAGTTCATAGGTGAACTCACCCTGGTTTTTGTAGGGGTCGTGTTACTCCAGCTTTAGTTTTCAGTGTAGTGTTGTGTGTTCTATGTTTGTCTTTCGTTTCATTGTGTTGGTCACGATCTTGTCTGTCTTCTGACTTTACGATTTCTGTTTCCCCCTTTGGTATATTCGAATTCCTATTTCAGACTTCTTTTATCTTACAAGAGGGGTAAATCAAGGGGGCTCACAAAATCCAATTTTGTTCAATATTTATATTGACATTGAAGCTGAACTCACTAAATTTACCAGTGAACCAGTTCTATTTCGTTATAGAAAAGTTAGACTGTCTGTTATTTGCAGGTGATCTTCTTATTTTATCTGAAACATTGAGGGATTACAAATTAGCTTAAACAATCTTGAAAGTTATTGAAATTAAGTGCAAATGACTTTAAATGTTAAAAAACAATGGTCATGATATTTCAAAATAATACGTTGAAAACCGTGGCTGAGAACATAGACTTAAAGTATAGTAATGAAAATCTAACTTTTATAAATAATAAATTTTCTGTATTCAAATTACTTAAAAATTTTATAAAAAGGTAAATGTTTTGAATGTAAGACCCTCATCTCTAAATTTAGAATGAGTAATCACTCCCGTTTGATAGAAAAGGGGAGATACTTGAAAATTCCAAGAGAAAACCGAGTTTGTGTTTCATGTAATATAACTGAAGATGACAATCGTTGCTTGTTACATTGCAACAAAAATAAAGAACCTAGAAGATATTATTTAGAACAAACAGAAAACTCCTTAATCAATTTTGAAAGCTGGACAGATAATGAAAAGATAAGCCTTTTTATCCTGACTCCCTTAACACCACGGCAAGTAAAACGCTCGGGTTAACGTTTTTTTAAACAGTCATTAGCACTGAGGACATTAAAATTGGTGTATGCTTATTATGTTATGTTCATAATTGTCATTGTTTTTTTTTTTTTCATTTTACTGTTAAATGTCACAAATCTTCACATATTTAAATAACAAATTGAGTTGATAATTAAATTAAATTCCGAACTGATTTTTCATTTCCTGTCCGATATGCTTAATATTCTAGTTTTTTTTTGGCTATTTTGTTAAACTCCCTAATGGCTAATAGCAGTTTCACGTTGCAATTAAAAAAAGCAACAACAAATAACTTAAATATTTTTCAGTCAGATTTTTCTATTTTTCTATTTCTAACGTACATGTTCAGAAAGCTGAGTGACTTTCTTTTGTTCCGAAAATAGAAATGGGGGTACATCCCGCAACATCCGGTCTATCAAATAATAGAATAGCCAAACATTTCGGTGAGGTCAACAGACATCAACATTTTCTTGGACGTTAAAAGTAAGCAAACGATTAAATTTTTTTGCATGGACTGCATTCAACTTTGTTCTAAACCAGTTATTTCGGCAAAATTTGCACAGACCTGGAGAAAAGCCAGTGGTTTAATTATTGTATGCTTCACAGTTCATGTGAATTATTCAGCCGGCAGCCGCGCCCTGCAACTGCTGAGCACTGTATATTAGATTTCACACGAAAAACTTGACAAATTCCGTTGCTTTTTGTTCATTCACTTCGCATTCCGTAGCATTTTACAAGTAAAATCTCCTTACAACAATATTAAACACAACAGTGTCGATAATTCTAAATAAGAAACGTCTAATTAATACTGGAATGTGAATCAGTAATGAGATGACATCACTCCCGTTATCTCCCCTGAATGGGACAAAATTTCAATGTTGTAACTTAAATAATGCTGATGACAAATAATATTTTGGTGTTTACATGATATGATAACGCCAACATGGATTAGAAATTACTGGTTGCCTACTCCCAATTTTGGTTACAATTATGCCAAATAAAATAATACATAGGTGACCTGTCGCCTCTTTGAAAAAAAAGGGTCGGTAGGTAGGGATTTTTTTGTTTGTTTAAATATCATTCTAATTGCGTGAGTTTTAGAAAATCCACTGTGTGATTCTTCATATACTTCCCTAAGAGAACTCCAGTGTTCCACTTTTTTCATTCATATGCATGCATATTTGAATTTGCAAGTCAAAAGGCTCGGGGCAGCTAACAAATTGGCTGCCATTTAGCGACCAGATGTATCTTTATGTTGATAATTGTCGGTTCCGGCCTGGAACAGCTACAAAAAAAATTGCGGAAATTTGGGGTCGGTCAGATTTTTTTATTACTTTTGGCAAAAAAGTTTTAAGGTCGGTCGGGTGATGAGAACCATACATATTATTTTATATGGCCTTACAAGTTAAAAGGGTTTCTTATGACTTTAATTTTTAATTTTATGCCAGCATAAAAAGAAAGTTGATGGGCATTAGCCAACTGACTCACCAAAAACCTATTGACTTGTTTCAAAAATGGTTTACTGGAACTTCAGAACTTTTACTGCACCTCATATTTGGTCGTTATTTATACTTATAATTCAGTATTTTATTTTCAACATTTTATTTACCATGACCAAAACAGTTGTTTACCATGATCTCTCAATATTGTCATAAAATTATTTCAGCACTTGAAAAAATTCACCACATAGGAGGTCTTGTAAACCTGGGAATTTTACCAGTCCTTCAAATTTTTTACTGGCCATGAGTCATGGCATGTGCAGTTTGGCACTGATTGATTTTTTATCATGCACAATGTATATATCCAAAATATAGAGTCTGGAATCAATTTTACTTATCATGGGTCAGGTACTTTAACAGGATGTATCAACACCTTACATATATAGCATTTTGAATTAGATTGAAACATATATACTTCATGGTCCATGTCAATGAATGTTGAGAAATTTGAGAGAAATGACACAATCTATGAAGGATTTATAGAATCCTTGAATCAGTAAGAAATGTCCATGTGTGACCACTTGCACAGGTTTTACTCTCCATTTGTTTCTGCTTCTAGCAATGGATTCCATTTTGACATGTACAATAATCCACACAAGATAGGTTTGTCTGCTTAGATCAAATCCATGGTGGATATTATTATACATCTTTTTATGAGGCCAAATATGTTTTTTTGTTGTTTTTGACTGTTATTTCAGACTGTTTGGTTGGTAGGTAGGAAAATATATTATTTTGTCAACAATAATGAAGGTTTTCAGCAAACCTGGCAAAATCTTTAACACACCAAAAACATTAACGATACCGGTAATCACCAGAATATCCAGATTGAATAAAAAATATTTAAAATGAGACACTAAAATTTTGGCAGTCGGGTTGATTTTTAGGTGTTGGTCGGTAATTATAAACAAACAATATTTTATTTAACGCCCGAATGTTGGTGTTTTATTTATATACAATGTGCAGTACCTCTGTATTCATTCTCAAACATAGAAAGCAGAGATATGAAAGGGTAATGCAACAAAGGTTAGTGTTCCAGATAGGATTGAAAGTACCAACTGAAATTGATGACCTGGATAAAATACTTTATCTTGTTATTTTTGATCACTATGAAATTAAATTAGACTTTAAGGCAAAAAATATATGTATGTTTTTCCTATTACAAAAAATTTCAAAAAAGGGTAAGTAGGTGTTTTTTTATGTTTTTGCTAGAAAAATCTGGAAAAAGCAAATTTGACAGGTCTGAAACCGTTCCCTGATTCAGTCGCCTAGAAGTCACGCATTGCAGAAACATTTGCATTTGCAGTATTATTTGTGTCAATAAACCCTGTTTTTTTTGGTAGCATTCCTTTTAGAAGATGAGTGGTGATCGTGTTTCTGTTGTAGCTGAACATTTTTGATATCATAAGGCCAATTAAAAATAATTGCTAGATTTTCATCCCCATCCGCCCCCAAAGAATTTGACAAAATAAAAAAATTGGGGGCGGGACAATTTTTAAAATGTATGTTAATAGTCACAATTTCAAGAATTTCT
>JARWCS010345588.1:0-11321 GCA_034783895.1 Geukensia demissa | reverse complement strand
TTGAGCCAACTTTTTCTCTTTTCTCTGTAGAAGGCTCTGTATGAAGTCAGCTTCATACGAATAAAGGAATAAATTGGAGAAAACCCCATCAAAATTAGATGAAAAAGAAAATTTTCCATATCATTCGAAATTGAATTTCCACCCCCACTTTGACCCCTTCTAGCTCGAAACCGGTAACAGATAGAGAAAATCTGTTGACAACTGACTGAAAGCCCTCATTGAGAAGAATAAAATGCAAAACACCCATCAAAATCGGAGGAAAAATAAAAATTCTCGTTCCCTGCAAAATCGCATTTTTATCCTATGACCCCTTTTATACAGGAATCAGTAAATGCTACAAAAAAAAAATGCTTGGAGTAACTTTTGTTGCATTTTTCATGAGGAATCATTTGGAAAAAACCCATCAAAATGGAATTAAAAATAAGATTTTTCCATATTATGCGAAATTGAATTCCACCTCCCCCACTTTAGCTGGTAAACAGTAAAACATAGAGAAAATCCGTTGACATACTACTGAAAGCTCTCATTGTGAGGAATCAAATGCAAAAAACTCAATCAAATTCGGATGAAAAATAAAAATTTGTCATCTGCAAAATCGCATTTTTTAACCCTTTGACCCCTTTTATACAAAAATTGGAAAAAGCTACAAAAATGGTTGGAGTAACTTTTGCTGCATTTTTTATGAGGAATCATTTGGAAAAAAAAAAACTCCATCAAAATCGGATCAAAAATAAAAATTTTCCATATTATATGAAATTGAATTCCCCCTCCCCCCACTACTTTGACCCCTTTTAGCTTAAGAACGGTAAGATAGAGAAAATCCGTTGACATACTACTGAAAACTCCCATTTAGAGGAATCAAAAGCAAAAAAAAAAAACCGAGAAAATCCGCTGACATACTACTGAAAGCTCTCAATGAGAGGAACCAAATGCAAAAAAACCATCAAAATCGGATGAAAAATAAAATTATTAAACATTTCTCATCTCCTCCAAAATCACATTTTTAAACTTTGACAAACTTTTATACAAAAATCGGAAAAAGCTACAAAAAATGATTGGTGTAACTTTTGTTGCATTTTTCATGAGGAATAATTTGGGAAAAAACCCATCAAAATCGGTTAAAAATAAAATTATTCCATATTATGTGTTTAGGACGGACGGAATTTCTCGCAGATACAATCAGATATTTAAAAAAACCAAAAGGGAACCAGGCATCATTAGTCCAAACATCGGATAAGGCGTTTTTGAGTTAGTGTATGATATATCAGAAAAAAAAATATTTCGCGCAAATCAAGTCCCATAACTCCGTAATGACAAATCAGAAATCAGAAATTAAAAAAAAAACAAAAGGGACCTAGGCATTATCAATCCTAACACCATATCAAAATTTGAGAAAAATCGGAAAAGGCGTTTTTGAATTAATATTCAATGTGTTACGGAAGGACGGACGGAGTATAGCGGCTACTCAATCTGCTTCCGCCTTACAAAAAAAAACTGGTGTCACAATTTGGGTTTGCATTAGCAAAAGCTTTTTAAACGGCAGCAAATGAAGATTGGATGGGAAGATCTGAGGTAAATGTTTACCAGACAAGACCAGACAAGCAGCATTCCTGTTAACTTTTAAAAATTCTATCAAAAGTGTCTATGTTAGCTTGAATTTCTGTCATTAAATTAAAAAACCAGCTAAAAACATACTCAGTGTATACAAAATGGAGCTATTTTTTTATATTAGTTATGTTTCATTATTGACTGTTTATAGTTATTCTTAAAGCGACCATGGTCAAGGAAGTTCGCTGGTCAGTCTCAAAATAAATATATTTTCAGATCGTTGTAATAGTTTAAAAAACAGGGGACTGATTCAGAAACAAATTCTCTAAATATTGATAGGTTGGTGTGCTTGTAAAATAAATAGGATTTCACAAAAACTTAACAAATGTCTTCTAAACCTGTATTTTATTTTGATAAAATAATGAAAATAAAATTCGGGTCAGAGAAAATATGTCCATGTTTACTAGAAATGGATATAACCATCTAGACAATCTGACAACTATTATGACAAGCGACCGTCCTTTACTGAAAGATGGTAATAATTATTCATCATAAGTTTATATAATGGTAAACCAATCTATATGAGCAAAGACCTCAAGCGGTTATCGTTAAAATTCGTCGGAATGCCGGATGCTCAAAACATGTTGTGATTGGCTGAATAGGTTAACAAAAAGTTTTTAAAGATTTTCATGCAAAACTCTCATCAAAATAAACGATGGCCACTCTGGAAACGTTTTGGGTGTTTTTGGAAAGCAGCAGGCAATAGTTCAAAAGACAATTACTAACCATTCTGACTAGAAATATAACAGTTAGCGATTTATTTATGTGTCTGTATACATATTTTAATAATAATTAACCGTTTTGAGGATAAGTAATTTAACAGCTTACAGATATTTAGATTTATTCTGCAGAAAGATACACAAATACTTATCATTCAGTTTCTGTAATTTTAATTTATAGCAGGACCTAAATATGATATATTTAAACATATTTTTACTGTAAAAATGAGAAATTCTGTACCTGATATACCGATATTTATTGTCCATTTTTCTTCGATTTCCGAATACATGTAAAAAAGTTAAAGTGTAAGCCCGAAATGTGTGCTGTGTAAAATTGTCCTTCCTGTTATATATTTCTTAGGAAAAAACCAAGAGGAAAATATTTCGTGATCATCAATTTGTTTTATAACGGAAGCCCATTTAGGACTTATCAAAAATATATTTCTAATTCGTTATCTCGGTTTATAATTCGAGATCACGGTTTTTCGATTCGCTATATCAAATTATAATCCGTGATCACGGTTTTCTAGAATTTGACATCTCCAAATGCATTTTGGAATTTTGATTATCGTATTATAATTCGTGATCACGAAGATTAAAATGCAATATATCCAATTTAAATGCATAAAAGTACCTTTAATATCCACCGAGGCACAGAGGGTTCAAAATTACAACATTTGTAAAGAAAATAAGGGTGAGTTGAGCTGCCCTAGGTAGACCATTAAAACCCCCCTAAATCTGAATAAACAGAGTCGTCAAATATTAAAAGAAAAAAACGGCATAATAGTAAACTCGATCTGCAACTTGGCGCAAAAGTGTCAACATCACTGCAATCATATTGTGAAGTAATGGGGGTCAAGCTGCCTCAGAATCTGGAAGACACCCCAAAACTTATTCAAAGGAATTCGAATACCTAAGGGGCAGACAGAATTCACTAAACAAATGTTGCGATTCTGATTCAGTGCAAATCGAAGGTACCATTATGTCAAATATTCCTATATAACAACTCTCTTTTTCTGTTTAGAAGATTTTGACCCAAGTTTTTTTATAATTAAATGGGACGGACGAGTTCGAAAATGGTTTAGGATCGAAAAATAATTGTAGTACATATAAATCCCTTTGAAAGCCTTGATAATTGTCGTATTTTGCCTTTTAAGCTCTAGAAACACAATAGCTTTATATAGACAGTGTCTCTCCAGTCTCAGCCTGCCCAAAATCTATTATGTACTCTGATTGAAAAGGTCGAGTCTGGGGAAAATCTATGTAAATGATGCCAAAAATGGTACAATAAGTGACCAGAGCCGGCAAAGGTTTGAACTTCAAAGTTTGTCAAATTACTTTTAAGTTCTATTTCAAAACGGCAAGGTCTCCCAGATCTTGGGACAGTGCACCGCACCAAGGCCTTGATTTCGAGCTGCGGAACTAGCACTGTGATGGCCATCATGGGTGACATGGTCACCCAGGCTATTGCCTGGAATTTGTTCTCGAAAAATGGGTTAGGTTAAAAATGGTCGTTGACGGTTTTCCTGGAAAGCTAAAAATTTGTTAAAATTATCTTGTGCGCTCTAGAAGTTTTTTTCTCAGATTAAATTGAATTTTCACAGACGCTTTCTATGGACAGTATCTCAGCCTAGGCCTCGGACGAGTTCGAAAAGTAATCCTGTTTTATTTTTTAATCTGATGATTTTAATGTATAAAAGTTTTTCTAAACCAGAAATTGAAATGATAGGTCTCTTTCCAAATGTTATAGCAATATTTATCTGTAAGTTAAAGAACCGTAACAGGTTTATAAAACCCTCCATTAATTGCACTATCTGTTATCTCCTTTAGTTCATTTGGTGCTGGGGTCCGGGTTTCGATCGCCGGTCGTGTTGTATAATTTCGAGAGACAAAACATGCTCTACTGTATCCATATTATGAGTCGCACAGTGATATTCGAACTGCAAATTTCCAGAATAAAAACATGTTCCCAAAATTTATCATCTTGAAAACTTGAAAACATTTGTTTGCGATTAATTCGTTAATTGCAAAAATGTAAAATTGTCCTGTCTGATGGCATTGTTTGTTTCTTATCTCCACAAACAAACAAAAAATTACCGGAATCGAGATTAATTAGCGAGATTAGGGTTTTCGGTCAGCTACGTATAAGTTTCTCATAAACCCTTGACCGTTTACATTTCAAATTTTGCGGTCTTCACTAGAATCACCTAACAATCGTAAATCGGCCTGGCAATGATCCTTGCAAAATAATCGGGATTATCAAAAAAAGGGAAGTTTTATAAGTTCCTGTCAAGAATGATGGCTGCCCCCTGATATATATAAGTTTTCAAAATATGTTTCAAGTCTGAAGTATCTAATTCTTTGACATCCCACCAAAAGGTAATTTCATAACTGTATTTAAAATCTTAAGGATTTCTACTTCCGCTAAATTATTACATTTAGGGATTTCTACTTCCACTAAATTCAATTTGATATGTCAGGGGTTTGTTGGGATCGTAGTCGACCGAAAACCCATGAATTTGGAAGTTGAATAATTGATTATTCGTTTAAGTTTAATACTCTTACAGAGAAATAAAAATAAATGTACTGCCACATGAAAATATCGCCTGCAATTTTTTTGTACGTATTATGGTATACCGTTAACATCCATCCACCCGTCGTCCACACTTCCTAAATATCTCCAAAAATGCTTTCAGCGATTCTCATTAAACTTTGGCGAATTGTTTGTATCTGTATATATTCAGAAGCTAAATTTAACTGGATGCCAAGCGCTATTCTGGGATTTACCTCCACCAGACAAGCTTTGGCCAAAAAAATAGGAAGATTAGAAAAACTTTATGAATTTCTAGTTACATGAAATATACAGTTCATGTTATGATAAACGCACATAATGTAAAGATAACAATCAGGGAATTTTGTAAATTCCAACATAAATCCGAGCACCAGAAAATAAATAAAAGCATACAACTCCTGCACAAAGGAGCTGGTGTGTACCATACGTGTATGAACTTTATTGGGCGTTGATTTTTTAAAATGAAATTTTTCTTCTGATTCTCATGCTCTGTAAAAGGCTTGGAATAAAATCAGGTATTTGGCAGCATTTGACGGTGAGTGACCCGGTTGTTCAAAACTTTGTCAAACGGTTGAATATTTATCCACTGAATAGTCACAAAAGCAGTACACTGGATAAATGTTTTGTATAACTCGTGAATTTCCTAAAAGTGAAAAGGCGTAGAGGCTATTGCAAGCTGACATATACGCAATCATTTCTCGCATCTCGAAAGTTGGCACACTTATATAATTGGGCTGCAGGGCATATTTCTCATGTGTAAAATAGTAAAATAGTGTTGTACTAAAATATTATTCAACTCCAAATAAAAAAGATAATGATAAAGATTTTTATTTCCAATTAAGGGTCCATTCAGAGCAAGCAATTTAATACAAATGATTAATGTCATTAAAGAACATAAATATACATATATACACTTGGACAAAAGTTAAGTGCCACCTATTTTTTTATTATTTCAGTTTTTATTTTATTCCTACCGAAAAACCAAAAAGGCAATATGCTAATAACTTTTAGGATTTATGATACATATTTGATTTGCAGAAAATTAACTTTTTCATTTTTGTATATACCCCTGAGCCTTTGCAGGGATAAATTTTCTTAACATGAACACCCAAAATGTAAAGAATTGTGAAAAAAGTTTGCAGACAAATGCTTATTCACAATATACCATTGAACAAGGAAGACAGGATTTATCAAATTCCCAAAATTAAATCATTTTAGTCCAACCTGCCTTAGATGTTTTCTGAAAAGAAATTGAATTATCTCCATATTTGAAAAAACTAAAAACCTTTTATTTTTTAAGGAAAAAAACTGTAACTATTTACACAATTGAATAATTAGGCATTTTTTGTTCATCTTTTTTTTCAATAGACTACAGAAGGTCTTTTGTCGTGTTTAATGAATAGTTTCTCATTTTGTATTTTGGTTTTTACAGTTCCGTTATGGTATGGGCTCCGGTTCATTAGTGAAGACCGTAATGGGACTGCCTGTAGAAGTTAAATTTCGCCTGTGTTGGTTCATGGCTATCTCATGGAAAATCGTGCCACATCTCCTATTTTACAGATTGATAAATAGTTAAAACACTACTGTACGCCAACGTTGAAATCATTTGAAAACCGAAATTTTACAGGGGGAAGGTCATTTTTTTATTTGTATTTTTATTAAATTCATTAGTTCTGATTCAAATTTATTGACATATCAAATTGAATCCTCAGCCAGTATATTTAATGCATGTTAATTTTAATATGTATTACGAAAAATCTTGCATCGTATGGTATTAACTTGTACCGAAATACCTGTATTCGGAATACTCGCACACATTTTAACGGAGGGCTTCAATCTGTAATATGATTGCATTATCATGTGTAAACCTACCCATCATTGAGTTTGTTACCAAAGATTTCTCGGGCTGAAACACAGGTAAATCCTAAAAGAAATATCCAAATAAATATCCGAATAAACGCCATTTTTGTTTTTGGCGTTACGACGTCATAACAAAATAGGAATGGATACGTAATGAAAACCGGATTAAAGGGTTAGTGCAAAAAAGTAAAAATGTTAAATCCTTGGACTTTAAAGTCTTTGGATATCTTAAAAAGCCCTATTATTTAAGGAAAAATGTTTTTTTTTTTTAAATTCGATATTGAAGGGATTTCGTTGAAGATCATTCACGATAGATTTTCGTCAATTGTCGAACGTAAACGGAAAAATATCTGCTTTTTTTTCTTGTAAATTTCATTTTATTTTAACGTTCAAATATTATAAAGAGTCAATTTTGAATGTGTTTAAATCATGAAACGCCATAAGTTTATATAGATTAATAGTGCAACAATTATTTTGAGAAATTGAGATATTTCTGAGTTGGGTTCAGGCTGTTTCGTAACTGGGTCGTTTCGTAACCGAGTCGTTTCGTACCTGAGATATTTGACTAAATATAACTAGCTGCCTCTATCTTTTATAACATTTATTTTAATTTAGTTTATTTTCCAAATTCAAATTATTTATTGGCACACACTCATCGACACAGATAAGGCTATGGTCCAAAATATACATAATGTAAAGTAATAAAAAAATGACAAATTTCCCCAATAAATAACAACGCACAAATAATGTATCTCATTTAAACATCGAATTGAAGTCTCAAGATGCAGATTCCCCATCAGGGACGTATATAGACATCTATATACGTCCCTGTTCCCCATAAATAAAATTTTTGCGGACTTGAATAGATTTTCGTGCCTTGTGCAGGATTTCCTAAGTAGTTTTGACTATTTTTGTAAACACTAAAGCAACTTTCGCGGCTACAAAAGATTTCCTGTGCCTTGTACAGGATATCCTTAGGAGTTTAAACTATTTTTATAAACACTTACTAAAGTTTTAGCGGACTACAAAAGATTCCATGGGCTTAGTGCAGGATAACCTTAGTAGTTTTAACTATTTTCATAAACACTAAATAATTTGTTTCACGACTACAACGATTTCATGAGCCTAGCGCATGATATATTATATTAGTAGTTTATTATTAATAGTCTGTTTTACTGTACAATAAACATAGTCCACTTCAGATTTTCAATTGTTCATTTTTGACACAAATAAATTAATTAATATAAAAAATAAAAATATATAAATAAATAAGTAGATAATTTGTCCAAGTAAAACCTACCCCAAGCCCTACCCCATATTGGGTGGTGATGTGCATATTCTGTTTTATAAGTCAGCTGCAGATTTTTTTTGTTAATTATTTTCAACTTTTAATTTCTTATGCAAATAAATAAAAGAATGAATTAATGAATGAATAATGAAATGAATCGAATGGCTTGTGTAAATTTACCGTCGGTTACGAATCGACACGGATACGAAATGACCCAGTTATGAAACGACCTGGTTACGAACCGACTGACTTCTGCTGATAGACTATGACATATTAGGGGATACCTACCAAGTGTCACTTTTTGTGGGGGAATGTAAGGAGAGGTCTCAACTGGAAAATTATTAAACAACAATCTTAACAATATTGTACAATAAATAATACACATCTTAACATGACTTAATAGGTTTGACATATTACTGAAACAAATTAATTATACATCATTCAATATGAAGACCCCTTTACAGTTTTTTGTATTGTAAATACAGCTTCCATGTAAAATCCTCCATCAATGATTTTAGATGGTGGCAGGTTTGCTGGTAAATATATGTATGTGGTTTAACCGTAACTAAAATACTAAGCAATTCCCATCATACACAAGTATGAGTAAGTGAAAACTATTTCAATGTCTAAATGTTGAATGTTACGTTCCTACGTTTCTTTTGACATTTTGAGGGCCACACATCCTTCAACAGCTAACACAGTGACTTTGTAATACATAGTCAGCATTTGAACAGACAGGTAGACAGGTGTCAATATACACTTGTTTTTGGCAAAATTATTAATTACTTAATTTCATTCAGTTGGGAGGCTATTTACATGTAGTTTAACGGGATATATAAAAACAAATTTAATCTATTTGAAGATAGTCTGACTCTGATACTCTGGTTGATTTTTCTGTGCCGTGGAAAGTTGGTCTGATTTGTCCTGCTCTTGTTTAACCAGTCTGGGCTGACGGACCGAGTTTTCGGGAAGTTTGGTGTTGAAACCGAATCTGAGTTCTCTACAATATAAATCAATATTGCCATTATTGACAACAATTGACACTGACAAGTTTTCCAACTGGTGTTATTTTGATTACCAGAGTTAATATCCGAATGTTCGACAGGTTCAAGTTTCGTCTGTTTTCTAATCTGAAGTAATTCAGACTCATCCAAACGCATCGTCTAATGTTTTCCCTTCATCTCATGTAAACAGGAACATTTTTACAATGTATTATTGTGTGAAAAAGTTCGTGGTATTCCGAATGGTAGCTAGAATGAAAAGTTAACTCCCTTTTACGTCTATACGATTAATAAGCACGTATAAGAAAACATTTATTTACTAAATCAAAGGAAACAATGTAAAAAGAATATGTAGAAACGATTAAACAAAAATCAGTGATAAACGATGATTTTAGACAACATATTATTATTGTTTTTCTTTCACTAAAGATGAGTCCCGAAAAGCTCCGAAAATAGGGAAGAACTGGGAAATTCCCGTGTCTATTTTTCCATAAAATATATCACGTAAATAAAATCAATTAGGAAAATGTTGTTTTGATATGTGAAAATGTAATTATTTGTTTTCCCCATTGCGTGTATCATGATTTTGGTTCTTTTTGTCACCTTTTTGTAACTTGTCTTAGTTTATGAGAAACAAGAGAAGAAATAATTTTTTTATTAATTTTATTTGACATGATGTAATAAATATATCAAGTTTAACAATACACTAACAATGATGCACAATGTGAATAAGCACTAGACATTATAGCACAGTCTATCAATAACACAGTTTAAAAGTCTAAACACCGGGGTTGTAGATGTTCCCACACTTCTTCAGTAGTCGGCTGACTGAAATCTGGTTGCTGGCGTAGTCGGCCCAAAGCTGGAAAATGGTACCCTGCACTTGTTTAGTCTGTTTACGTTGTCGGCGACGGAGCTTTCCTTCACTTATGAGTTTCAGTTGTAGTGGGATCTTGGACGCCTCGACGTACATAAGATGTAGTAGTGGATAGAACTGTAAGTTGCTCCTGCCGGCATGGGTGTTGACACGGTTGTGCCAACCCTCGACATCGTTGTTTGTGCGGATGGACTTGCCAAAGATGCTCCAGGCTGCTACGGACCAAACTGTGCTGTCAAACCAGTTGTCTTCGATGTACGTCATCAGGTTCTTTAACTGCTCAGTAGTGGCTTTATCTTTGAGTGAGTTGAAGGCATCTCGTGTGTGGTCGGCTGTAAATAATGTATATATAATGTTAAATGTTGAAAAGCGATGCAATATATACTTATCACAATTTTTTCATACGGTAATGTTTATATATACAAATTTGCGTTTTTATATAGATTTAGATACACTAATCAATACCAACATTGAATAAATATTTTTGTGAACTGCATAGAAATAATTAAAATTATGAAATTCTTAAGATCATTAATCAAATCAAAGCTGTATAGGTCTTGAAATAGTAATACACCCTTTTATAGTCTTTCTTCGTTTTGCCTGCCATAACACAGAACACCAGTGGGAGCTGCTTGCTGTCGTCGCCACTTTTCTGGAAGGCATGGATGGTGAGTAGCTGGTAGAATGGATCCTTTACGATCTTGAAGGTGCCGTCGATAAACCATGTCTTTGCCTTGCGGAGAAGTTCTAGCTGTCTGTTAGTAGCGAATACTAGATGACGACGGTTGTTGACGTGAACATCGGCTTGGAAGAATGGTTCTGGGATGTGTTGTTGCAAATAGTCGGTATCTAGTTGGAATGTCATATCGGTGGGGCCATCTGGTCGTTGGCCTTGTCGTTCTCTGTTGAGGTTTCTGGTCATATTGTCGTAGGCAGGGCGACTGTGTTCTGGTTCTTTAGGATCGGCATGGTCTGCTAAAATCTGGTCAACAAGTTTTGGTGCTGAATGGATCTGAAAATTAAAAAAAATTAAATAAACAGACGATTTTTTTTCAATATACATACATATATTGTTGAACTTTATTTTTCGTTATATATATATATATATATAAACGTCTGACGTTTATAATTGATTTCATGTTAACCTTGTATCATCTGATGCTTCAGAGATCCGATGGGGGAAGTATATTGTATAATATTGACTTTCTTGTTCATAGCTTTATACGGAAAAAGAAGTTTATAATTGTTCTGAAATTGTCTACTTCCTGTTTATATATTTTTATATTGGCATTTGCACAACACATTTTTCTTTGACTTCTTACAATATATTAACAATAAATCCAATTGGACGTGTTTATATTGATATCGTAGTAACGGAAAACTTGGTTTCCTGATC
>JARWCS010345577.1:0-11321 GCA_034783895.1 Geukensia demissa | reverse complement strand
ACAGAAATCTAGTGAACTAAAGGCAACATCTTAACAAGAAATTATGCAGTACACAATCCAGAAAAGATGTGGATTGTGTCTTTCTGACATATGTTTCATATTCTTTCTTTTAAATAAAATCACCATGCCTCGAAATATAGCAAAATCAATTTCAAATCCATATTTCAAACCAATGGGCACGATATATTTCTATTACAGCAGAATTTTGATGCGGGATTAATTCATGGACAGGAAGAGATTGCAATAAAATGCATTTCCACAGTCATGTTTTAAAATGAGAAAATATATTAAGTAATATCAGAATATTTTCAATATAGAAGATGTTGAACTTTCAAGCTAACAAAGTACTAAGAAGACACATGTCTATATCATTTTCCAGTCACAAATTATTGCATTTTATTAGTTTTAAAAATCGTGGATTTTTCATTTTCTCGAGAATTTTACGAATTTGAATCTCACATATATGTTAATGTAAGTCATGAAGATATGTTGTTTCAATTTTTGAAATTTTCCATAGACATTTTAACCTAATGACATTTTTTACTAAAAAATCTTTAACTTGAAAAATCTCGGCATTGTTCTCTCCCTCTTTCCGCATTTGAATAAGGATGAGGAAATGTTAAACGCAACATGATCTTTGTGATCCTTCCGCATATTTGATTTTCTGGAGTGCTGATATATAATTTGTCATTGAGTCATCATTGTTGGCATTATTTCACAAGAACCTAAAAGAAAAAAAATGATGCTTTTGTAAATATTTTAACTCTTTGAGTCCATTAGGGACTGATAGATAGATATAATTTTGAAAAAGAGCAAAATTGTCACTTTCAAGGCAAGGATATACTATGCGGACGGTAGAACGAAAAGGAAAGGGTAACAAATGGAATAAAAAATATCACAAGTTCCAAAACATGTCAGTACTGGAGTAATAAAAAGCATGCAAACAGTTTTGATTTTGAATAACATGAGCTTTTCACACAGCTCAAATGTTAAAATTTGCAAACATGAGGTAGCTATTTTGGGGGCCAAACAGTGTTGCCCTACTTATTCTGACTGATCATTCATTTGTCCATCCAATTGAAAACATTTATTTGCTAGAACGACGTTCATGACCTTTGCTGACCTTTCAGCATTCATTTCATATATAATACTTAATAATAAAAGGAATTCGAAGATACCAAAGTGGCAGATACTAAATAATTAAAATAATACGTCTAATAATTTGATATACAATTGCTCATATGCATGTCTTTTAAATGTCTCATAATGAATCAATTGCAGACGGTTCTAATGAAGAACACACGCCTGGTCCCGGGGAAAGCAAGATTTATAACCGCTGAAGAAGCCAGTGAGAAACCCAGCCTTAAAAGTTGTGGAAAAATCGATCAGTTGTATTTAGAAAGGGCATGATGACAAAGTTTGATTCCAAATTTTATGAGACAAAACGATAGTTGCCGAATAATTATAAAAAGCTTAAGATTTAGGCATTGTAATTTCAAAATGCATAAAAAACTGAATAGATTTAGAAACAAATATTTTTTTATTGGGTCACGGAGAAAAAAAATTTCTAGTTGAACTTTTACTTGACACAGAACACAGAATTGCCGTGCATCAATTACATGTACCACCCGAAATTAGTTACATGTAAACACATCGTAAAATTTTAAAAGTGAGTTCTTATCACTACATACATGTAGTAACAACAAATGTATTCTATGACACAAGCCACGTGCTTTTAAATTGTAACGTTTGGTTTTCATTTTTGTAGACAATTTAGTTTTCAGTTATGGCAATCATGTATTTATTGATTTGTAAATGATTTATGCATTTGATTGTTCATGCATTTACTATTCCTTTTTTCCGGAAACATATTTTGCCCCTCTAATGTGTTTCTTATTTTTCCGTTTTTGTTAAACATAGAAAGGAAAATGTAGGTTTATGGAAGTTAACATCCAGTCAAAATTAAGTTACGTTTGCGCAATTAACTGTTTTGTAAATAATGAGAAGGATAAGACGTATTTATTTGGACAAAAAGAAAAACTTTTCACGGGATATTATTGAGAAAGAAGGACATAGTATAGTCAATTAAGGAGGTCATGCTGTCTGGAACAATGTTAGATCCCGAAATACGGTATTATATTTTCCAAAAATGCTTATTTTAAATCCTGTAAAAAATTATGCTCAAAAAGACAATATAACAGAAGGAATATTATTTTTTTATATTTCATTTTAAACATATATTATTTATAACCTTTGACAAATATCATTAATATGATAAACATTAGATTTAAAAGCAAGCACAGAGTTTTCATTTATCAGTTTCATAATAAATATTTCAAAAATGTTTCTTCACGTTAATATACTGGTCAAAAAAGAAACGTTAGAGCTTAACGCATTTACTATGGACTTAAGCTTTCTTGCTCCATAACTGTGTCAAAAATGTAGATATCGACCTGAAATTTTAACAGAATGGTTATTTCAACCGAAGCTTAAGGTTCATGCAAAAAACCGAAATTTCATTTTTTTTAGATTTCAAAAGGTGCTTTTTTGTCCCAAAAATTGAAAAAAATACTTCAACTAAAATTTACGATCACAAAGTACAACATTTTCCGAAGTTGATTGTAGAACTTTTTCTTATTTTAAAAATGTATGGATCACCTTTCTCGTTATTTTGTGACATCCAATTTCCAGTTTTGCAATTGGACATTGCAACAAAACCACTTTATTTGTGTATTTGAATTTTTTAAACTGCTTTATTTCTATTTATAATAGCATGAATATTCTAGAAAAGCGAATAAAACTAACAGTATGAAGTTTTACGTTTCTTTTTTTGTCTAGTATATGTTCATGCTAATTAGTAACTATATATACATGTACATGTATAGCATGATCATATACCTATATGTATATACTGAATCGCAAAAGAAACGTCGCCTTTAAAATGATTTTAAAAAAAATTAAAAATAAGTTGAGAGAATTTTTTATCAATACATATTGATGTTAGCGACATTTGATGGATTGTTCCACTAAAATGATTTTTACCTGAAGTTGCAGAAAACTCGAATATCAGTATAAGTTTTGAGATCGAGGCCATGCAACATCTGAATAAACAACAAAGAGTACAATCCGTTTTGCATGCATAGCAGCCTATCAGAATGATTGCCAACGACTTCAACTGAAAAATAAAATGCCAGCAGCAAAAATGTTAAGGTTCAGCTGCACCTGCAGAAAGTTGATAAAATACGGTACATCACACCAAAACGTTTTGGAAAAAGAAAAATAAAGCTGATGGTTAATTTAAACCCAACCCACTGGGACTTGTTACTTGAATAGGTTATCTATTTGATTCTCTGCCCAATAATTTATCAAAAAACTAATCAATATTTTGTGAAATGTTTGTCCTGCATGCTGTCGATACTTATTTCGACATTTGCACAACAACTTGTATTGTTGGGTTTGAATGATATTTTTATACTAAATCCAAAGTTTTGATTTATGTTTTAGCTTAAAAAAACGAGGCCTTTCTATCAATTGTATTTGGTTTTGAACTAGCTGTCATAGGCAGTCAAAACGTTTTCGAGGTCGATACATCTTGTTGTCTCTTGTTTTATATATTCTTGTCTGCGTACCATATTTTGTTGTTTGTTTGTTTGTGTCTTTGTTTAAGTGTTAAAGTGTTTTTTGCATTGTTCACTTTTTGGCCGATAGTTGTTTTATTTGAGTATCATCACATTTGATTTTTTGTAGGCATAGGGTGTGGACATGTGTCCTTGAGGTAACCTGTAGAAAATTGGGATTTATATGTTTTAGATATATGTCTTATAGATAATCAGACCACATCTCCTCAATTTAGACTTGGTATGATAAGGTAACAGAGTATTCTCACAGAGTCAAATCATATATAAATATAATTTTTTTTCGATCCGAGAACTAACTAATCAAAAATACAGTTGAAATTTAATGCTAGAAAATTTGCTGAATTAAAATTCAAATGAAATATTTTCATATTAAAGTAATAAATAGTCACATTTTTAAAAGTATTTTCAATTATTTAACATTTAAACCAATACTTACTTTTGTAAACTGTTTACTGACTGCTGGAACGTAAACATCCAAACCTGACACATAAAAGCTGTTCCATCTTTGAGATTACAGCAAAAGGACATGGTTTGTCACCCATGTACTGTCAGGAAAATGTAAAAAAATATGACCCTTGAATATTTTAACAGGTCAAGCCACGAGTGGTCATTAAGAACAGAAGTACGTTTGTGGGGAACGGAGATATCTTGAAACTCGACATTCCGAATCGTTCAGAGAAAAGAAATTTTCTATATCGTTTGATAAACCAGCGCACCTGTCTGGCATTTTCCCATGTTTATGTTCCAATATATTACATCAAGTGATTTCATTTCCACTGTACCTTTATCACATGGATTGTGCGCCTTTGTACATGATCCAATTATTTAAAAACTTTGAATTTGTGTACTATAGTTTCACTTACCTCAAATTGCAAGTCGTATGTTTCTTCCTGACATGCAACAATTTGTCTTGCCTGTATCTTTGCTTTCAGAAGACGTTCAAAATATCCTGATGTTCCCTTTTTGGAATTTGCTACAACACCACCTATTGAAGCAATCCAATCAAAAACTTCGTCAAAAGATAGATCCCAGTAGTAATCCATTTTTGATAAATCATCTTCTGCAACCTGTGATGAGTAGTTGGTAAAGTTGTCGCGAAATACAAACTGATGTTTTCCAAAACTATCGTCGGTCGATTTTTTAACATTTTTGATAACGCTTCCGATGTTTTGTATCATCCTCTCGTATTTTGGCAGTTTTCTTGCTAGATTTTTATTGTAATCTATAAGTTTTATGAAATTGACGGTGCTCCTCTTAGCTCTATTAAGATGTTCAGCTGCCTGTGCATTGCCTGTTTGTAATTCCATAATGTCGTCAGCATTTCCGCTGGCAGTAATCCATTTAAAATGGTTGTTCGCCTTGGATATTTTTGTAACTATTTTAGCCTTTGCATCAGCGACATCACCTGCTGCACTCGAAACAGAACTTCGAAATAACACTTTCATTTTTTTCGATAGCTCTTTTGAGTACCAGCGAAATTTCATCTTGTAATTTTCTATGCATCCTTTTATATATGTTATGTCAGCAGTTAGCTCAATCTTTACCTTTTTGAAATACGCGCCTAGATGATGAAAAATGTCCTGAATGTTGTTTTTTACATCTGCGACGGCAACATCGAGATTTTCAGAATGGTTTTCGCTTACATTTCTTTTCTGTGTGCTTCCAAAAGGTTTGATGTAAGCTTCGTAGTCAACATGGGGTATGATAGCATTTTGATTGTGTACCTCTTTTTGCGAGACGTTGTGGTAAGTTTGAATGTATACTCGGAGATGCGAGAATGATTTTGAGACTGCACATATAACACATCCAATTGACGGGAACTGAGCTGTAAATTCGCATGGCAAGAACACAATTTTTGGAAATACATTCAGCACCCGAACGACGAATGTCAGACCAGAATTTCGAAAATCATTTAACATCTTAAAACAAATGAACAGAATTGCTTTTCTGCTAAGCTCGTTTTTGGTTCTCACATGAAAAGTGTTGGCTATTTCAGTGGGAGCTTTCTGCCGCAGGCTATATAATGAAATATACGCTATTTTTTCATTACTAAACAGAAAACAAATGACAATATGTGATAAAATTTTTGAAGCGGTTTCACCCAACGCTTTAAACCAAATACAAAACTTATTGCGAAATTCAGATTTTAACATTATACTCCATTGGACGATGAATTTCCACATGACTAAATAGATAAGATTCTTGATGTTTACTGCTCCACAATCAAATACAAGAAATGCTCGGTCAAGATACCAGGCAGACAAAATGCTCATATAAAAACAATGCACATCCTGTGTTGCTGACCGCAATTGAATCAAGATGTTTTTCAGGTCTTGAACAAAACTGTTAAATATAAAAGCTATTCGGTAATAAATACATTTTGGAATTAAAGTACTTTCAAAAAAAGTATTCTTCATTCTACTTTCATGTGGAATATCGCCAAACATGGCGACCCCTACTTTGTCTATTTGCCTTTCAACTACTCTTTTAAAAAACTGGAAATCTGGACCGATTTTTATTCCTGGTATAGAGAGGAAGATAGAAAACTTTATTATCTCGGTCTTAGATCCTATGGACTGGCATTTGACGGACAGCAAACAGCATATGCTGAGAACAGCAGTCACGACGAAGAAAACGGATGTACTCCGGTATTTCCTCATGTTGCTGAAAAAGGGTAACCAAATTATGTAAAGCAATTCTCAAAAGAGCTTACTTAAAAGATGCTACTTAAAATCCAACTATTCGATATCGATAATGGTGGAAGGATTGGCAATCATCAAATGCTTTGGTGATGATATGATTAAAGAAATTCTAGCTAATTAAAATTCGATTTTTTATTTTGTAATTTCAATGAAAATAGAATTGCAGTACTTATACCAACACCGGCAGTTACCTGATTTTTTATAACTTTTAGTTGTATAATAAATTTTTATTATCCAAAAAATTCTTAAGAAATTTGTTAGTTACAAATATAGATACTTTCCAAGTTTTATGATTATTATTTGTAAATCTCTATACATTGGAGTAGCAATATTGTCCATTGTTGATGACGAAACTGTTTTAAGTACGATACATGCCTAATGTTTAAAACGTTAAACAGATGTTGATATCTGAAACTTTTGGCCTAAAAGAGTCCTTGAAACATAGAAAGTTCTCAACCTCACGCACACGATTTACACGGCACGTGCATACTAGGCCCTACACGATGCAAACATTTCATGCAAACATAAAAGTTTTAATCGTGTGATTTTAGATCTAAATGGATCAATGATGAAACTTTAGAAACGAAACAACGAAATTTGATTTCATAGGATTATCAAAACAATGACAAATATGTTGTAAATGTATGTCTCTGTTTAAACATTTTGAAAACATTTTGGGTCATCAAAAACGTTTTAATTATTTATTACAATGCAAAAAACACAAAAAACGATTTACATAATTATTATTTCAAAATTACTTATGTTAAATAAATACGGAAAATTTTGGGTATGCTTTATGTACACTCTCACCAGGAGCATTAGAACCAAAACCTTGGAGGTTCAAGATCAAATCATAGTAAAAGAAGTACTCAAATAAAAAAATCGAAAAAGCCGAATCCATCTGTAGGAACAATCTATCGGTTCAATACGTTTTTAATTCATACCAAAGTTGCATGAATTGATAAATATTGAGCAATTATCGTTTCGCCAACTAAATTTAATATTGATTATGCATTGCGCCCTCACCTCTTGATGCAGAATAAGGAAGTTTTTAATGAAAAATTGCATTCTCCACCCACAAATTTGGAAACCTTTGAGAAATGTCTTGTTGCAAACCAAAATAATCTTGATTGCACATTGCGCATAATCTCTTGTACGATCTGAAGATTAACTTTTTAATGAAAATAGCATAAGTTCTTTAGTCTTAAGAAATTATTCCAAAAAAAATTTTAAACAATTGTTCAGTCCCTAACCAATAGTAGAGTTTGAACGATTTTTTACCACAAATTTCATGTTATGAGCGAAAAATGTCTGCATGACATTTCGCATTCACAGTTTAGGAAATGATTGCTTTATGGTAGTAACCTTTCATCAGTAGCATTCGAATCAAAACGTAGGAAGTCCAAGATCAAAACATAGCAAAAGAAGCACTCAAATCCAAACAAATCGAAATGGGAAGCCAAATCCGACAACAGGGACAACTACTTAATGCTATACTTTTCGAGGCCTTTTCGTATTTTCAGTTCTTTAGAATTTTAAAACATGCAGCAAATTTCTGTAAAACATTGTTTGATAAATTTCATGTCAGACAAGTCTGACAACTGGGCTGTTATATGTTTTGCATGAATTCATAAGTTGCAAGAATTTATACCAAATATTTCCAACATTTGAACACATTTCTTTTATCGAACATTGTGTATTTATCTCTTAAGGTCAGGTTCATAAATTTGTGAATGAAAAAAATCATAAATTCGTAACTCTCACGAATTTGTATTTGTTACATTCTCCAAAATTTGAACAGATGTATTGTCTCAAACAAAAAATAATCTTGATTTGTACATTGCGCATTCATCTTTTCAAGTCAGAAGTATTATAGCATTAAATGAAAAATAACATAACTTCTTATGTTGCATTGTTTTACCAAAACAATTTTTAAAATTGGATAAAAATGATTTGTCCCATACAAAACATTATTCTTATTTATCATTAGATATTGATGTTTTTAGGTCGAAAAAAGAATTGGAAGATACTTAAGTGGCAGATAGAAATCGTTAAATCAGAAGACAGACAAGACCATGACCAACAAAAAAAACAAAAGACAAACATGATAGTACTTACAACACATCACAACACTGAAAACTAAAGCTAAAGTAACAAGAATACTACAAAAACAGGGTGGTTAGCAACTCCTGCCCTACTGGTGGCTCGGTTGTGTCACTCAGTAGACAAAGGCGGTGTATAGTCGCAATCGGTTTTAGTCCGTCCGGTATAGGAACGTATTAGTTGTCACGAGAGTGGGAAGATATCCATTGTCATCTGTGAAGTTATAAATATTAATTGCATAATAGCATAAATTCTTTTGTCTTAAAATATTCCAAAACAACTAAATGAAATACCTCATTTAAAGTTATTCATCATAATGAAAAGCATATCATTTTTAAAATCTGTCGGCTACATAGTTGTGATTTTTACAACATAAACAACATATTTATACATCAGAGGCATTTTATTGGTCAGGAAATTATTTTTTATTATTCATCCACTCGTTTTTACTTTAATAACATGCAGATAATTAATGATATTGATACAGGTATACTAGTTTAAAAATTAATTTCTATTCTTCCACAAATTATACAATTTTTAATTAAACATATCATAGTAATTGAAAGTTACACGTTACACGATGCAAATCGACCAGTAAATACAGTTTAATGATATTCGTTACATAAGGTACGATTTGGATTACATAATACACGATTAACGATACAAGTTACACGCAAACCACGATTCACACGATTTTCAGGTTTTCTGGGAACATTTTAGGCCATCTTGGCTTTGAAATTAAAAAAAAATACTCACTAGGTTAAGAAACCTTTAATTAAAAGTACCCAAGATTATTGCCATACATAATAAATTGATTCAATTTTATAAAACTTTAGAAAATTAATTCATTTCAAAATAGTTCAGTAGAAAAATAATAGTAAATACAAAACGTTCAATTATTTCTTTCATTTATACTCACCAATAGCATACACAAGCAAAGTATACAGCTGTAAGCCTTCTTTTTCTATGTATAATATAAAATATATAATGTTAGTTCAAGTGTGACATTTCGGAACTGATCATATTAAGTTACTGGGTGATTATTCAAATTTCAAAAGCCTTCAAAATAATATTTAGATCATTTTAGTTTAAATAGCCCTGGAAACAGCTTTTACATCAAGTATCGACTTATCAATTTATGTCTTTAAACAATAAATTTAATTGTTTAAAATACACGATAATGATATGATAATATTTTAAAATCAATTATTGTCGATTCTAAGTATAGGGTCCAGAACAGAAGAGTCAGTTCTCGCTTTGATTTCAAAATTACCACAATCGAAATAATTCGTGGAGGTCGTAAGTTTGTTTTCGAGTTTAATATGAGAAACATCATCTTCGTTAATTTTACGAAGATAATGTTACGTATATTAAAATCTCTAACAAACACCGTGAATTATTATTTAAAGATAATCAGATAGCAGCCTTTAAATCTAGTAGTGACTCATCTTTGCCGTGTCAGACAAAAAAGCAAAAATCTAACTAAATGTTTAAACATTTTGGTGTTGACATGAATGATGGTTTTTTTTCCACAGGAACTGTTTAAACTTAGCTTCTTGCCAATAACTACAAATATCTTCATATGGCTGTGCTTCCTTTAAAGGTGTTAAGAAAAAGGAATTCGAAGATACCAAAGGGGCAGACAGAAGACAGATAAGACCACGGCAAACAAAATGAAACGAAAAAACAACATAGAACACAAAATACTACACGAAAAACTAAAGCCGGAGTAACACGAACCCTACAAAATCCAGGGCGAGTTTAGGTGCACCGGAAGGGAAAGCATCTCCTGCTCCATTAGTGGCACCTGTCGTGTTACTCAATAGACAAAACCGGTGTATTAATTGTTTTCAATTAATTATAACTGAATAATCCATAGATTGACTATACTATATATATATATTTTTTTTTGTCTTGCGGGGGTTTTGATAAATCCAAAAAGTAAACCCCCAAATCATATGGATTGTTGTTTCAATTTTTTATAAGTATTAATTCGGATTTTACAATTAAAATATTTGGCGTGGTGTTTTACATGACACAGTGTTCTTTTAATTGTTCCTAAGATTTACGACAAACGGGATGACTTCAACTTTCCTATTGTAAACTTCCCCTATTTATGTGGGAATATTCCTGCTTCCCCTGCCTACGGGGTTTATGCTTCACAGTTGATTCGATACTCTCGTGCTTGTTCCAAGTATCAGGATTTTCTGAGGAGAGCATAAAGGTTGTCGCATAAATTTCTACAACAAGGATTAATCCAATCAAGTTTGAAATCGTCCCTACTAAAATCTTGTGGTCGCCATCACGAATTGGTTGATCCATATGGTATCAGTGTATCTAAATTAGTTATGGACCTGTTACCGGTATTACAAATATAAGTTGACCTCTTCTCGGATTAAAGTTAACCCGGATTTGAAATTTAGGATTCCACGACGGGTGTTGCGGGCAGGACAAGGGATGCTTACCATTCCAGAGTACCTGATCCCACTCCTGTTTTGTAAAGGAGTTTGTGGATTCCAAGCTTTTGTTCCTTTTGTTTACATTTTATCTTTTGGGTTGTTTAAAATTTGTCTTGTCTCTTTGGACTAGGCACTTTTGATCTCTCGAATGGGTATTCTATAATGGACTTTGCAAAGATATATTATTCAGCACAATGTTTCTCAAACCGCAGGCAAAGAGCCTGGATACGCTCTTTTGAATAAATTTGATAAACCGATAAAACGGCCAAAATTTCATTTTTCATGTGTATCTATGTCTGTAGTCCGGTCCGAAACTACGTCCGAGCGATTTGTGGAATTAGATCTCTACCCTCTATACCACCATTCCTCATTCACAACTGAAGGAAAGATTGAAAGATCTAATACATCGATGCTTTCAA
>JARWCS010345566.1:0-11321 GCA_034783895.1 Geukensia demissa | reverse complement strand
GTCAGTGTTATTTTTAATAATCATTAGAAAAACAAACGATATTTAAAATTGTCAAAAACACTTTCCTGGTAGTTGATGACAAACCAAACCGCACAGAAAAACAAATTAAGTTTAGAAATCATTTAATATCAATGATTGGTAAGGAAATGTTAAAATTTTCAGCTTAACTGACACAAAGGATCGCGAGCTATTGCCTTCACATTGTGTCTGTCTTTCGTTGTCCATTATCTGTCCACAACTTAAGGAAACCACTTGGTAAGGATGTTCATTAGATGATCCTTTACAATAGATCTGTTTTATTTTATGATCAGAAATCAACATAATCACCAATGGTCAGGAAATGTATTCTGATTGGCTGAAACTTTAGACCACTGCCAAGCTGATTGTATTGCCTTGAGAATGATCCATTGATGGTACATTTTGTGCACTTACAAAAACTTAGTATTGGGTGTTCCTTAAAGGAGGACTTAGCATTGGGTGTTCCTCAAAGGAGGAGGGAATGTTACGGCCTAAATTTGGCCCCCATAATTAAAATTTTAATATGACAATTGAAACAACCTGATTTGAATACTTAAATGAATAGTTGATCATGATCAAATACTGTTTTTCCCATAAGACTTCATCAATTGTGAAAACTAAGTACCTAATTTTGTCAAACTTTTTTTTAGCATTTCAAGTAAAGCTTCCACATTTTAGTCAGTTTTGGGACCTGAAAATATAGAGCACAGCCGTATCCAGTCTTTATATATATTATGTATTTTACATTAAACCAAAGATATAAAAATATCATGACTGAACACAGTGTGCTGTATAGTTTCTGCACTGAAAACTGTTGGAAAATGTCTGATTTTATGCACTTAATTGAAGTAAACTAGAAAATAATACAAGTTTAACAAGTGTTATCTCACAGTGAAGGACAATAATACAGTATAATCAATGACATTTTTAATATGCAATGGTGATTTCCTGATTCTATCCACTTGTTACACTTTAAAATTTTCAGGCCAAAACATGGCCTAATCGTACCTTGTCCTTTCTCCTCATCTGTAACTGTTTGATCAGTTAATTGAAATGATTTGATGTGTGTAGGATCATTGGTGGGTCTTTCATACCAGTTCCAAATTCAAAATGGTTACAAGAGCCAGAATAATTTAACATTTGCCACTTTTGGAAATTTGTTCAAATCCCATTTTCTCTCAAACTGTTCAGCCAATTAAAATAATTAGTGTGAAAAATTGTGCAGATGGGAAATTCAAGATGGTGCAACATTGCAGTTGGACTTTAGTTTGACATTGGGAAATTTGTTTAAATTTTCTTTTTTCGTGGGTTCATTCCCTGGCCGGGTCAAACCAAAGATGTTAAAATTGGGATTTGCTGCTTCTCTGCAAAGCATGCAGCAATTAGGAGTAAGAGCAAAGACTGGTCAGAGTCGGAATAATGTGTCTGGGTGAAGTGGCATGCCTGAGTACTGTTGCCTTTATGAGCTAGCACCTTAAAAATCCGGCTCAGTGTGTTGGTCTAGTACAAAGCAGAATTCATTCATCATCATTCATTAATATGCTATCATCCTGAATATGCATGAATTTTTTGCTGCTGGACGTTAAGCACCATTCAATCAATAAATTTAAATTTTTCACTGAAGCTGTTGAGCAATTTGTTTTGATTTATTGTGTGAAAAATTCTGCAATTGTCCTTTGCAAAAGTTGTTTGTCATGCTGATTTGAAACTCAATTTTTCATTGACTTCTGCTATAAATGTAATTGTAAGCTCCCTACTGATTTGAACAATTTGACATGTTTATTGAAAACTTTGCAGTTAATGTTTTGTATTGTTAATTTAGTAAACCCTTATTTCCTAAATATATTGAGAAAATGGCTATCACGTACATCACTTTCACTTGTGGAAACAAAACTACTATTTGGGACGGGGACCTGGGTGGCTAAGTGGTCTAGGTAGTTGATTTAAACTTACCTGTACAGGACAATGAAGCCTATTACCTATACGGCATGAGTTCACACCTGGGTTCATACCATACAAAAACGGGTTGCGTTTAACTCGCATCGCACGTGATAAGGTTTGTCAGTTACCAACCCAAGGTTGGTGGTTCTCCCTGGGTACTCTGTCTTCCTCCACCAGTAAAACTGACCGTCGCAACATGACTGAAATATTGTTGAAAGTGGCATTAAACCCCAATCAAACAAACAAAAAAACATATTTTGGACACTTGCTCAAGATGTAAACCATAATTACATTAGCATTATACCTATGGGACCTCTAGATGAGGTTGCATTACCATGTTTCAAAGTATTTACTTTGCAGAAAAGAATTGAAGTTGAAAAGATGTCTATATACTCTAAAAAATAATAGTGTGTTTACTAGTAAACAAGAAAGATCATTGATTGTTTGATAAATCTGAACATTTAGCTGATTTTTAAGTTGAAATAATGATCCTGCCTGACCTTGATTTTAAATGCATATGGTGTGCAATTCCATGAAGCTACCTTGTATAGTTACTGAATAAAAAGAAACTTTGATGTAGAACAGATGCCAAGGCAATTCTGATAGTCCATCTTTACTTGGTAAGGGCATACTAAAAATTGTGCAGTTTTCATTCTTTATAAAGAGTCAATAACATTGGTTGTATTTTGATACAAGGTCATGATGATGGCAGGCAGGTTGATAATGATTCATGTATCTAGACTGTACTTTTATTGAAACATTCATTAACAAGACAGTCAACATGTATGAATTGATAGAGGAACGTTTTAATATCCAATTTAACCTGACTACATGTTCCTCTCCTAAGTCTGTAGTTCTTGACTATTACGAAACATTAATGGATTATATCCCTATGTTATTACCAAGTAAACATATAAGGGGGAAGGCGAGATAAATTACAATATGCATATAATGGACATTTTTATATGTATGACAAGAAAGATTATCTGCCTTTTGCTATATGTGGGAACTAGGTAAAGGGAAGTAAAGTAAAATTTCCCATTTCAATTATTTTGTTTAGATTTTTTTTGGCATTTATGTACAACTTTTATTTAATTTGGATGATTTATTGTAAGGATGAAATTACATCTGAAGATCTTGCAGAGACTTCTAAGGTTTTTTAATATTATCTGGAGTCTTATCATGGTGTGTGGTCTGAAGTGTGGTCTTGGTAACATTTTCTTTTTGCAGATTGTATGAATACCTGTGTGTTAGTTTGCTTCGCTTGGAAATTGATTGAAATAGCTTATTTTTGTTTGTTACTACATATTCTAATACAAAGTATTTGTAAGGTTGATCTTGATTGGATAAAATTTTCATGGCATCAAATCCACATGCCAACATTTATTCCATATTTAAAAAAAGATTTAAGATTAAATTTAATTTTATTCATTTGCATTAGAATGGAATTTACAGTATTGTATTTGAAGATTTGCCATCATCAATTTTGATTGGATATTTGCAAATATCTGTTCACTGGCTCCGCTAACAAGTCGCCAGTAAACTCAGTTTGCAACCATCAATTTGTCAATTGATGCCTGCAAATCTTCAAATACAATACTGTTAACACCTAATTAACATAGAGTGTACTGAGAACCCCTGGTACATTTAAAAACTAGAACCTCTTTTGTGACAGTTTACTCTTCCATCTCTCTATTTAGAATTTGAGATCTTAAAATTTTGTTTTATCTGCTTAATCTGGAGTTGTTACCTCTCTAAAAATGTCATAGTCTTTGTGCTGCTTGCCAATATGTGGATAGTTGTATGAACTTTAATTAAATGTGGTGTATATGCAAAAAATAGGGGAAAACAATGAACACCAGATATGGCTGGGTCTACAAAACAATAAATCATTAGGCTGATAAATAAAACTACAATATAATGAATTATTGTATTCAAATTGGTAAATAAATTAAAACAAAAATTGAACAAGTTTTATATATAACAGGACCTACAATAAAAGTTATCACAACTTGCATTGGTCACACACCAAATTATACTAGAATTTTTTGTAATATATAACATGTATTGAAATGACAATTATGAATGTTTTTGAAGAACCTCATGAAAATGTTTGCTCACAAACTAATGCAAAAGATATGTTTGATATGGAAATAAAATACTAATATTTATCATAAAAGAATGTTTTATTATTTTATCACACTTTCTTATGTACCGTTTAACTTGAAAACAAAGAATTACCGGTATGCCATTTTTAACATTAAGATTGTCTCCCTTTGGCCAGAATTTTTCAGTTACATATTTAACATAACAATGAAGATTTTATAAAGAATTGCAAGTCTACCAATGATCATACGTTTTAACATCACAATATCATTTTGACTGTTTTGTCACACACTTATGATCAATTTCAAACTTATGACTTTTTGAGTACTTACAGAACTGGAATACCAATACAGTGTTTCCGGGTAATTGTTAACATTTTAACAATTTAACACATCCAATTATGTTGTCATGTAAACGTAACTCAAAAATGTAACTATGTTGTGATTGCTCAGCATATCATTAAAAATTTTTTTTATTTACTTCCTAACGTATAGTCGGTTTGATCACTGTGAAAATAGGGGAAATAATTCTTTAAAAATACATCTTTAACTCGACTTCCATTTTGATTGCAATTATGATATATATGAATGAATATATATCTGGACAGAAAATTTTATTGAAAATAGTCAAGTAATAAAAAAGTTGTCCATGACACTTAATGATAATTTTCTGGTCATTACAGTCAAGGAGTAAGTAACAAAAATTTAAGAGCCTAACCTTTTCACCTTGCTTTTCATATTCAAGAATACTGTCACATGATAATACCATATAAAGATATATTTGCATACACCTAGAAACATCTTAATGAATACTATATTAAATTGTTTCCATTCATAATGACACTTTGAAAAACTAGATTTATAAAAGCTCATATTCAGTAAGTATATGGTTGCTAATTAAAATTGTTGTGGTGTTTAATGCAAGGTCAAGAGTACTTTTAAACTGGTTATTTCATTTTACCGTTTGATTTTTACCTGGACAGGTGTTTCTTTCAATTAAGAGGTGTCAAATGTAAACAAATTCCTTATATGGTTATTTGTAAATGACAATAGTGACATCATAGTAAATAACTGACCACACTGGCTGTTTATTGCCTCCTACCTGAAAGTAGGCTTTTAATTAACAAATTTTACCATTAAGCCTTATGGAGAACTTTTTTGTTCATTGACAGAATTTGGTGGTAAATTCAGTCTAGTTATGTATTAACTAATATTATTGAAAACTGCACACCTTTGTGAAATTAAGGATGATTCTGAATTTTAATCATTTATTTTCCCTGTTTTCATAGCTGTCAAATGGACTATACCACCCTCGTAGTAATTAAACAAAATCAATGTACAGTTTTGTAAACATTGAAAAATTGTTCAGGCAGACCTGAATATAAGTGCGAATAAGCTCGAATGAACCTCACATAAAAATAATTTTTGCAAATTTCTCTGCAATTCTTAGATAATATTGCTGCACAAGTTTGCTTTTTACATATTTCTCGAGAGGAAACTGAGGATTTTCTATAAAAATTTCCATAGGTTTAACCTTGAACGCTAATACGGGTACATGACCCTTAAATATTTCTTGGTTTGTTCATGTTGCATTGATTTGATTGATTGATTGATTGATTGACTGTTGCTTTACGTCGAGTGGCAAATATTTCATGCATACTCAGGACGACAACAATTTATCAAACAATAAATCATACGGGCTAGCTGGGGGTAGGCCGGGGAATTTTATAGACACAAGATGCCGAATTGGAACTGTTTGGGTAGGATTAGGGAAATTTAGCCTAAGTAACTGGTCACCTACGGACCACTCATTATGAGCTGTTGCAAAGGGATCTTTATCGTGCTATGAGCGTGGCATTTTCGCAACACTCGGCGGTAACGTTCTCTTCCGAGACGGTTTGAGAATTTATACATCCTGCCCAACTCTATGGACACCCTTTTTGGAGGGGTTCCACCTCCTGGCGGAGAAACCAAGTGACGAATTTGTACTCGGGATGGTTGAGTATTTATACATTCCGCCCAACCAACGGATGCCCCTTTAGCAGGGGTTCTTTGGTTTGAAGCATTATCAGGGTAATTTCCCCCTAGATGTATCTCCCCTTTACATTCGCGTTATATATCTACTTTCTGTTTGGAAAGGCGGGGTCGTGGCCCATGGACACCTTTTTTCCTGTTATAACGTTGAACTGTAAACTGAAAAGAAAATGTTTTTCACAAAATATACCAGATATAAAGTAATATGAAAAACTGCTAGGAATATGCAGCCTTAATTACGATTGATTGATTGATTTGATGGTGCTTAACGTCCAGCGGCAAATCATGTATATTCAGGACGAGAGCATATTAATGATGGGTGATGGTGAATGAACCCTGCTTTGTACTAGACCGACACGCTAAGCCAGATTTTTAACGTGCTAGCTCACGAAAGCAAAAGGCCACAGGAAGACATGCCACTTTACCCAGACACATTATTCTGACTGGGCAGACCAGTCTTTGCTCTTTCTCCTAAATGCTGCGTGCTTAGCGGAGAACCAGCAAATACTAATTTTAATGTATTCGGTTTGACCCGGCCGGGGATGGAACCCACGACCTTCAGCACTCGAGGCGAGCACGCTAACGACTACCCCACCTAACGGTGCCTTAATTACGTGTACATCAATTTAGAAAGAAAATCCATTAGCAAAAAGGGAAAGAATTTTGATCACTTTAAAAAAATTTAGTTAAGAGTAGAATACTGTCTAAAGTTTCTATCAAAAGCACATTCATTCCTTTTTGTAACGAGCTGAGGGAAATGCGAAACAGGAGCACGTGCATCTACCCATTTTTCGATTCATCCTTCCGACTGTTTCCATTATCACCGTATTAGAAAGTTCAGGTCTTAAATGGATAAACATTCTGCTGCTGCTTTACCTGTGCAGTCTTCCGAGCAATTGGCTATTCGGTTCTGTTTAAAATACATTTGTATTTGGGGGTAATCAGCTTGTAAGCGCTTAAGAAAGTGTATTTTTTGTAGGGTTTAGGTCAAATGTATACTGAGATTTATGTAGTCACGATTTGGACGAGGACAAAAATAGGCCATGCCAGGTCATAAAATGTTTGGGGGTGTATGCACATTGAAAAATAGCTCTCGAAAATTACCCTGTAAGCGGTCTTTTTTGTTTGATTAAGATTAAGTTTGGAAATATATTTGAGTTTTGCACCTTATATGCATGATATCGTGGTAACCAGTTTTGTTTCATCTTTTTTTTTGGTTTGGTTTTTCATACAGAAATACATGTATGCTGAATCCAACTGCCACTCTACTACTAAATGGTATGTTATCTTGTTCACAAGACTAAGAGCAATAAATCAATGATTTAGAAAACCATTGAGGTATAAATTTCGAAGATGTCATGATCTAATCTGTCAGCCGATTTTAAATGTAATCGTCTGAATAAAAATAGACTAATATAAATTTTTGGTAAAATATACACCCCAAAAAAACTTTCCATAATCTATTTAAAAAAATAATACATTTCTATGCCGAATATACCTTAATACCTGCAATCTTTGACTTTTTTCATTAACCAAATAAGCATTTGATAGCAACCCGTCCGGCCTTTGCCATGAAATGCGTTCTCTTAAATACGAGTAACATTCTCCTTATGGAAGTTGACCAATTGCAAAGGACTTTTTATTGTTTGCCACTGCACCAATTGCATCAATTGTCAACTTGGGAAAGGAAATCGGCACGCGATATTATTTTAAGTCATGAAAGTCATGATATTGATAACGCTTAAGATTTGAATTGGTTTCCATTAAGATCCACTTGAAATACAGAAGCCATTACTTCCTTTCAATTGGCCTTATCATTATAATAGCAAAAACTTAATCAAATTCAAGATTGTTTACAAACAGATAAACCCGGCATGCACACGATTTCCTGTTATAACTGAAATAGCTTCTTTCTTCCTTGTATCATTTCCTACATACCACAAGTTTGCGTGCATGTTCATTTGTACAATAAATTAGGAAATTTGTTCACATTGTTAATGATGACCTTTTGCTTTCTTTACTATCTTAAATAATCAATTATTGCAGATTTGGGATATATGTAGATGCATCAACAAAATTTTAAAATGCAACTCGATCGATCGTCAATATATTTTAGGAAAAAAGTTCATTTTTTGACAAAATATAGATTATGACTGACAGTATAACGGAGAAACAAATAAATAAATAAATTTACATTTGCAACATGTATAGGTAAAAATTATATAGGAATTAAAAGGGTACGTACGAATTTAAACTAACACAAGAATGAAGGACGCCAACTGTGGCGGCGAAAAGTTTCCTAGGTTTCATCAGAAACATAGAATACGGGTCTAGTACGTGTAAATAAACTCTAAGTTCATGGGTATACTATACAATCACCTAGGAGGGGCCTGTGCTTGAGCTACTTAACAAATTGCTGGAGTTGTCCAGAATATCACAAAAAGCAAAAGAAAACCCAAAGCTATCTGCAAGTATATCTGTCAAAAGGGCTGGCGAGTTCTCAGTGGAGGCTGACAAATTATACATTGAAAGACTCGCATACAACTTTCGCCAAGCCGCTACTGCACATATAACTCCGTATAAAACTTTTCTATCATTTGATGATTGCAAGTGTTTATAAACAATATTTTAATACTTTGATTTATTGCAATACTATTCACGTTTGTATAAATAAATCCTTTATATACAGAGAAAAATGAAATTTGAAAGCTTGATGATTTTTTAACAAAATTCCAATCGTTATCTTCTTTCTTTTTCAATAAAAAATATATAATTTTAAATTTCAGATTTAATGTCCTCTTTTAAAATCAGTCACAAAATTTGATTAAGGCATCGTTAAACGCTACGAATGCAACGGTTCTAGGATTATCGACCAACGAGAGAAGAGAATATGATAATGGGCTGTCAGTATTCAATGCAAATCGAAATGAAGTCGAGGCCGGTAGTAACAGACGATGGTAATGTAATGGCGGATGGTTCTATACCCGAGCCGCCTCCGCCTGCCCCAACTGATCCACGACTACCACTGGATGCTAGACAAGTTTTTAAATTAAAAAAATCATGGAAAGGAATTAAAAGATGCATCGAAGCAACTGGAGTGGAAATGTTTATAAGGTAATCAATTTGTTATTTTAATTACTTCTATTGCTTAATATATTGCTTGTTTTTCGTTTATTGTACATTGTACAGATCAATGAAATTATCTTAAAAATAACATATTTTATGCTAGTAATGATATAACTTTAAAAATGTGTGTGTGTTCTATAGATAACCAATACAATCATAACACACTGAATATATATCAAAGTTGTGAGTAAGCGATAGATATTGTATACATTTTCATATCTTACATAAATCTTGAGTGTCTACCTCCTTTGTAAAAGGAAAATACATTCTTTACATACTTTATTAATAACAAATAAAACATTAATGTTTATATTTTCATAATTTTGTAACGCCATTAGATAGTTTTATGCATGCTCATTGAGCATACAACAATAAAATTACTATTCTACAATTGTGAAAATAATAAACAATCAATTGACATACATTCATCAGATGAATAGACAAGCTGCGATTGGCAACAGTTTAGAGACATTTTATGTGTGAAATTATTGATCAAAATGATGACAAAATAATACGCTGGAAAATTAGTAAGTTTCACAGTTCTTCACTGAAATTACATTCATGAAATCAATTTAACAAGGGTGAAAACATCAATTAAAAAATGCTTCCTACACTTCATATAAAAACCATAAAAAATATAATATTGGTTTAGCATTTTTATGTTTTCTTTTCTGTAGAAAAAGATTTATATATCGTCTTAATTTTTAAAATTGTCTTGGGAATAAAAATCGATAAGGGATAAGAACTATGTAAATTCACGCTTCTGAGCTGTGAAAAACCATAACTGTTGAATTGGCAACTGAAAATTTACACATTCAGCTGCTGCATCAGATTAATCAGATCGCTACATATCGGTCATATTTTCTTTTTTATAAGTTATACGTACAACGTATCTGAAGAAATTGTCGTTAAAGGTCAACAAATGTCGAGAAATAGACGACTTTAGCAGTTTTATGATTTGAATGCAATAGAGATGACAAAACACGAAAAATGTATTCAAATAAATGTTAATCATGAAGTTTTTTTGGATAAATAACTTTTTGCATGATTCTTATGGTAACTACATAGCACGTAATTAATTTTTAAAATAAAAGAGGACAATATACAAATTTTTCTTATATGAACTGGATCCTACTACACCGCCATTATGAGACAAAAACACCATATATCAAACGTTTGGTAAATCACACTGAATGTTTATAAAAGTCGTTTTATCACCTACAGAATTGTATGTGACGAAAAGACAATAAACTTATGTATAGATAAATTTTAACTCATTAACATAGAAATCGGGAGAAAAACTTTTGGATGTTTAAACCTTTGGTTTTTCCGAAAATCGAAAGGCTAGTAAAATACATTTAGGTATTATGAATTCATTCCCTTAAAATTAAAATTATTTAAAGGAAATGAAACAAAGAAAATCCAACGAAAGCTTAATGATGACGTTGACTTAAAACCTAAAAACAAAAGGAAGAACGAAATGCATGTGATTTGGTCAGTTATAATGCGATGCGCAATTCAATTTTATACTACATGTCGATCATGAAGAACATTGTATCTGAAAGGAGAGTAATGGAGGTATTATACTGATATATAGCAGTCAGTATAATACTTCCATTGTCCTTTAAAACATATCAAGGTTAAAAACCTTTGAAATAGTATGTATAATTATGAGTTTTAAGAATTTGCTTGCATTGTAAGATTTAAACCTTTGTATAATTTAACTCTTGCTTTCTATTATTTCCCCTAAAAGTTTAATATATATTGAAAATATTTACATATAAGCCGTATGGAAATTTGCTTTCAGCAACAATTCATACACTTCATAGCTTTAATCTTTATTATTCGATCATATGATAAATGATTTTAATTATGACAAGATATTTGTTGCACCATCTGGTAAACATACATGGTTCCCGGATATTACAACTCGCCTTTATTAACTTGTGGAGAGTTAATCGAACATTACTTTTGCGCCAGCTGTTAAAAAAGCTACCTTGTCATGTTCCAATATATCATAAAACTTCATAATATTGATAGATAAATCATGAGGGCTTCTGTTCAAAAATACATTGTTCATCAAAAGATCCAGCTGTG
>JARWCS010345545.1:0-11322 GCA_034783895.1 Geukensia demissa | reverse complement strand
GAAAGTATGGTAACATGCAAAACATAACAAAAGAAGATACACCATAATGAAATAACTGGTCCGTATGTTAACCGAAAGAAATCTCACTCTATATCACCAAATCTCACACAATTTTGAAGGTAATCTCACACCTTGAGCTCACAGAAATATCACAGGTATGGTGTTAGTTATTTTAGGAATTCTGTATTTAACTTTTTTAGCAGTATATTATTTATACAAATTTCCCACATACCTTATATATATATGATGAACTGCTACAAAAAATGCTGTCAGAATCTGATGTAAATTGATACGTCATATGATCATCCTAAATTTTCATTCCCCTCTCAGCATAATATTTATAACTAGATTTATCTGTGTTATATTAATATGTTTACTTTTGGATTTTCTCAGCTTTTAAAAATAGCAATAAAATTATCAATTAAAAAGCTAACAAAAACTTAATGATAACTTAATTTATATATTTGAACTACCAACAATATTTGTAAAAAAATATTCCAGTAGACTTCTACCACATGATTATCCCTAAAACATGCTGCATATTATATAGGGATACATGTAAAATGTATTATTGGGATAAACATCTTATATTTTTATCGATATTATAGTAATGATATTCTCTTGTCAATGACTTTTGTTATTTATTTCAGGAATTTTTGTCAATTTTCAACAAAGTCATTATATATGCAACTGCAGTCAAATGTATTGAGAAATCTAGAGGTATTTCAAAACCTAACAGATGGCAAAGAGAAAGGATCACTATTCTGGGCTGTTAATCAGACAGTTACAAAATTTGGTGGTAGAATGCTTAAGTCCTGGTTAAAACAGCCCCTGCTATCAGCAAAGTAAGTAAACCTAAACCATGTTAATTGTGAACAACCATGCTACTACACCATATTGACATTTTCTCTTTTAATAATTTAATATAATGAACATTGGCATATAAATGATATCCAATATAAAAAAAATTTCTTTCAACTTATGTTTTTCTTATGAAGGTAATTGGTCATTTGGTGATGAATTTATTGCAGTGTTTTGTGCATTTAAAAAAAGAAGTATCGGGTAATTATAACTTTATAAAGTTAAATCACTCATGAGTTAGAATTATACAGGTTATACTATAACTAACCAGATTTCATAGATGGGTCAAAATGTGGCAGCAGATTGTATGTGAAGGACAAAAACATCAGTACTGATATTATTCATGGTAAAATTTTCTCATCTTGAAAGCACATTCAGCCTTAATGAATCCTTATGGATGTTAATAAAGAAAAGATTTTTGCCTTCCTTATTAAAGGTGATTTTCCATTTATTTTTGTAAAGATAATTGTCCTTCTTAGTCTTTTTGAAGTATTAACATAACAGTGGGAACAATTCAACACAAAATCAATTCTTAACTGTTTTGTATACATTTTTATTTAATTGATCGTGAGAGGGTAGAAATCACCATTAAAAGACATTTTTGATGAAAGGATATTCTTTATGAGTATACAATGTAGACTTGTATAGATGCTATACCGAGTTTTCACATAATTTTCGTTCACTTTGTAATTTTGTGTTGTATATTATGTTTTGTTTTTGATCTAATATGAACTTTCGTCTGTGATATCTTATTTCAACAAATCATTTGTTTGTTCTGTCTGTGATATTGCTTTATACAGTTTAATCTTGACTTTTAAGACTATTTTTATTTGTAAATAAACCAAACTAACAATTTTAGTACTGAATATCTTACTTTTGATTTAATTTTAGTAAATATTGTGTTTGTTCCCACAGCGATATGGCTGAAATACTGCCAACGTGGCGTTAAACACCAATCAATCAATCAATCATAATTTTTCATTATTTCAGGGCTATTCTAGAAAGACAAGCAGCTATACATGAAATACTGGAAGGAAAGAATTCACCAATACTTGGTCAACTGAAAAGTTTGCTGGCACAAACCCCTGACTTGGAGAAAGGAATTAGCTCTGTTTATTACAAAAAGGTTATTTATGTTGTATCTAAGGCCAAACAAAAAGACAATTGAGATAAACCCCCACTGATGAAGTAGATTGTAAACTGCATCTCTTGTCTGTCCCTCCATTCATTAGTCCATTTGTCTGGCTATCCATCTGTCCATCCATGCAGGGAACTCAGCAACAATGCATAGGAAGAATTTAGTTTTTGATGCAAAGCTGTAAAGAAATTTTTAGTGTAAATTTTGAAGCCTTTTTTTGTATCCAGGTCATAAATCTTAAATATGCTGAGTTTTACTGAGTCAGCCATTTTCTGATTGTGAAGACAGGTGGGGATATATTCAGCATGACATTGCATGCAACTAATATTTGTTTCTTTTTTTTGCAGTGCAGTCCACTAGAATTCTTCCTAGTATGTAAATCCTTAGTTAAATGGAGTGAAGATATACAGGTGATTAGTAAACAGTTGGATGGTAAACTCTCATCAGAAGTTCTCACAGATATTTTGGAGGAAGTACCTCAACTCCTTGAAGATCTTAAGTCTTTGTTGAATAATATCAGCGACAGTAATGTGAGGTTTGTGAACAAAAATATTGAAGGCTAGTCTAGTAAAATAGTTGGAGGTATGAAGGAAGATCCCCCCAACAACTTATTTACTTTTTCATATTTTTTGTATTAACCAATGATCAGATAATCACTTATCATAGTCCATGTTCATCAATAAAGTTTATATTCCTACCCTGTCATATCCATTCTTATAGAAATAGTCCTAGAAAGTTAAGGAATTGTTTGTTTATGTGTTTAATGTAAATGTATATCACATCTCAGTTCAAGCAAAAAACTGAATGTGAAAAATGGAGTCAAACATTAAAATGAAGAGACAATATTCTGAAATTATCATAATTATATTGCACAAATCTTGGTCCTCTCCTTTATTTCCAATAAAATCAATTCATATGTAGGGCAAATTGGAATTCTGAAAAAAGGATAAATTGTGTTACCTGTACAAATGTTTAATTTGTCAATACAGAATAAGTGCTGACATTTAAAGACATGTAGAGACATTCCGATATTCTAATACAGTTAGAAAAAACACTTTTGTAATATGTGTAATAGTCAGGAATTGTGGTCATAGATTTGTCTTTGTGTTTATTGTTCTGTTAAATGTACATTTTTGATAATGTTCAGGTAAGAGCAGTAGTATTTTACACATGCAGGATTTTTTATTTGGGGTGATCTAGAGCTTTTCACAAGGAGTGGTATTCAACTCTTGTTGAAGGCCGTGTGGAGACCTCTACATTTGTATATTCCTCTGTTTTTCACATGGTTGGAGAGCAATTTCTGTGACAATTGCCACATATCTTTTCATTTTCATTATAGAGTTGAAGAGAACAAATTTCGTGTTGTTTTAGGGTACAAAAAATATAAGGATATAAAACATAAATATATAAAAACCATATTATTATAGGAATCTGTCAGTTTTTAAGTTGGTTCAAATATTATCTGTTAGAAATATCAAAACATTAAATAATTTAGGAAAATACTTGTATGTCACTGGAAAATATACAAAAAAATAACTGTTGTAGACTTTGTTTGTTGCATATTATGAACATTATGCATATTTGACTGTTGTGAAGTCTATAAGCTGTATTTATTTCTGTTTTCTGTAATAAAGAATTGAAATTTAATTTTAAAAAATATTATCTTAATGACATCATGACAGTAAGTAGACAAGGATTCTATGATATAAACAATTAAAACCTTCTTGTTTGGTGTTGATGTGGCAATAACAATGTTAAAAACCCAAGGTTTGCACCTTGTTGTGTACAATAAAAAGGGTACACTTGACTTGCAAGTCTTTTGATAAGTTGTGTCACCTATATACCTATCTTAAATATTAATAATATTGATGTTTGTTCCTTCAACAATATTGCTGAAAGATTGCCAGTGTTGCATTAAACAACAACTTAGGTGTCCCAGTTAAGTTTTATTACCTCTGGACTTTTTCTTTTTCCATCAATAAGATTTACTGTTAAAGTATATCAAAATATCACTTGAAGGTTCATCAACTAAAAGCCACAGACAAACCAAACAAAATGGTAATACTTTCTGTTTTTTGTGGTATTTTACAAGAAAGTTTTTCCACAGATTCGCCAATCATAATCATGTAGTTTCAAATAATGTATTTGAATCATCCAGAGATAAAGACAAAACCAACCTGTTTTCCAATGAAAGTCTTTTTCCTGCTGTTGAACAAAGAAAGCAAGAAATAAAAGACGTAGAGAAAGAGATGTATAATCATAGAAGGACCATCAGACTGACTCTAAAACAGCCAGCTTTGGACTACACTACAGTGTTAGGTACTGAGGTATGATCTTTATTACTAAACTTTCTTTGAAAGGAAACTATCAGACTGACATTTAAACAGCCTGTTTTATACAATACCACTGTGTTAGTTACTGATATTTTGTCTTAATAAGAAAACTATAAGTTTGACACTAAAACAGTCAGCTTCAGACTATGAAACTGTGATCCTAATAAGATACTTACACAGCCTGCATTTTTAATATTCTTTAGACTACAATATTGTGACCTTTTGAATAAGACACTAGAACAGCTTTAGACTACAACACTGTGGCCTTATTAAGACACTAAAACAGTCAGCTTTAGATTTCATCACTGTGGCCTTAGTAAGACTTAAAAACAGTCAGCTTTAGACTACATCACTGTATCCTTAGCAAGACACTATGAAACAGTCAGCTTAAGATTACATCAGTATGACTGTAATACAACACTAACACAGTCAGTTCTAGACTACAACACTGTGGCCTTAGTAGGACACTTAAACAGTCAGCTTTAGAATACATCAGTAGGACTGTAATACAACACTAAAACAGTCAGCTTTAGACTACATCACTGTGGGGTTAGTAAGACACTAAAACAGTCAGATTTATACTACATCACTGTGACCCTTAATATTACATTTTTAAACATGCACCTCTAAATTACATCATGGTGATCTTAATAAAACACTAAAACAGCCTGCTTTAGAGGCATTATGTGTATGTGACCATGATCACCTTCCTATTTGATTTGAAGATCTGTGGGGGTCAGGTGGGGTATAACTCCTTTGCATGACATCTCATGTAAATTTAATATTTTTATTTTTTTAGTTGAAAAAAAAATAAAAATGGTGTGCTAATCCGACCGTTATTCAAGCATTGTTACTTTTTATATTTATAGTATCTGGTGGAAGTTAAGAACAATATTTTACATGTGGTACCATCAGACTGGATGAAAATAAGCAGGTATGTCAACATTTGATTGACTTATTTATGTACTTTTTGCCAAAACCTTTCTTATGTTTCCTTTCTATTTTTACATGCAATTAATATGTAGTTTGGTCATGACTGTTGGTTTTTTGGTCGTTGTAGTGATTCCTATGGGTACCTTATATTGGTGGTCTCTTTGGACTAACATAAACAAAATTGCAGATATTGGGGGTTTGGGGGTGCATAGGCAGAAGCTATTTTTTAAAATCTACCTTCAGGAGTGAAAAAGACAATTAATTAAAATTTCAAGCTTAATTGGGTAAAATAAATGTGGCTTATCACACTCTAATGTTTTTGTTTGGAATAGACCTAAGAGAAATTCCTCCAATGTAATGCTTAAAAAGTTTACACAAGACATCTAAAAAAAATTAAAAATATGGAATGTATGCCTGTAAGACATGATCCACATCTTTAATCTTAATAACAAATATTCTAAAGTCCTATTTTACTGCGTTTAAACCACTTTTCTGGATTTACTTTCATCAGACACACTGGGGGCCAAAAAAAGGGAAGATTAGTCTAACTTTGTAAATTTTCATTCATGGATCGCTCAAACCAAATGAATGCCGACAAGCCAAATATAAAGATAGCAATCATGGAATTGTACAAATTACACTGTACAATGTTTGAACGATGTAAAAAGTATCTTTCCAATACACATTCCAGTCCCCGAAAATAAATAAGAGCATACTGTAAGTAATATTCAGTAGAAAATGAACAAATAAAGTTGGCAAGCTAGTAGGTTTGTTTCACTAAAGATTTGAAGTAATCAGCCTCTGTTTTAGTCGTCATGATTTGATGCAGAATAAATTTATTTATATGAGAGCTATTCTTCAATTGTTAATTTATATAAATTTAAATAGAAAGTAGTAATATAGAGCATGTTAAAAATCTCTTTTATTTTTGAAAAACAAGTAGATTTGTAACAATGCATTTTACAGCACCAAGGCAGTGAGCCGTTTTCACCCACCATATGTACAAGCTACATACAAGAAACTGAACCAGCTAAGAGAACAGCTAAAGAAGGATTGTGATGATGCATGGCTTCTGTATTTAGGGTAGTATAACCAGTTTATATCTTATAATTGATTTTAAGTTTGTTCTTAACATGTTAGTGAATATTTTTGATAAACTAGTAGTGCATTAATAGAAATAGAGGATAAAAAGTTGATCTTCATTTGCTCTTGTACCTTGACTTCCATATTATGTGGATTACATAACTTTGTAGAAATTTAAAGGAGAAAAAACACTAATTAATTCTTGATGATTTTCAACTAAATTTGTGATTTTCAAATTCTTCAAGCCCTTTTACCTTAACTTTTACTTGGCAAAGACTATATATTCCACTGATTGGTACATGTCTTGGCTATCATCCCACAAAATACCTTAATAGGTTTAAAATCTGTTAGTGAAACTCTGTCTCCCATGGCAAACACCCTGTTAAAAACACATTTTCACTTCCTGGAAACCTTCGTTAGCAACGTGTTGTTGGAACATGCAGCCATATTTAAAATCACTCAAAACTGATCAAACCTGGGCTCAAAGTCATCCCAATACATCTTTCTTTCAAAGAAATTTTCCCTTATTAAAATCCATCAACTGTTCTTAAAAATATGGCGCACAGAACAGTACTATATTGTGTATTATTAGCACTATTTTTATGTGTGTTCTAACTCCCAGGGTGAATGTGTGGTTTGACACCTAAAACTTTATTTATTTTACATAATATGAAAGATGCTGACAGAAGTAATCAAAAGTACTAAACTATGTAATATATTTTAGGCATATGAATAGAAAGTCAGGTTTAGTAACTCTACTGAAGAAAATTTGTTTTCTATTCAAAAATTATTTTACTCTCCACATTAATTTTGTCTGCAGTAGTGACATATCATGGCCTCAATCCTACAATCTTCTGCAAATTAGAAGACATGAGTTATATTGCATTACTTTTAACCTGCCAAATGCTAGTTGATATGCACACAAACTAGCTGAGAATAATTAAACCATACACACTTGAGGACAAACATGAAATTACATTTAAAAAAAACTTTGTTTACATTTCTCTGCATCATCTGTTTCTTTCTTTTCATCAAAAGCTTTATAGTTTAATGGAAAATATTTTTGGTTTAAGGCAAAATGTATGGATAACAGAAATTTAATTAAATTATTTAAAACAATGTTTAAGCAGTATTTATATTTAAAATGAAAGTCAGTGAAAAATGATTGTTTTAGATGGTTTGAAGATGATTATCAGAAATACAGAAAGGCTGTCCTACACATAGCTACATTAGATTGTTTGTTCTCCTTGGCTTCAGTAGCAAGACTACATGGTTACTGCAGGTAGGTATAATACTGTCAAAACTTACTGATCAGATCTTGTTAAGGATCATTTCTCACCATCATGGTTTTTATTGGGATTTTGAAAACAGATAAATCTTTATCTTGTCCAAATTTGAAGATCAGAATACCATCTTCTTGTTTTCAGTTTTCTTTCTTATTTCTATCACTTGGTTGTGTGCAAAAATGTATGGTGGTGAGAATTGGTACATGGCAAGATCTGGTTGGATACCAGTAGTGGTTTAACATACAAATACTCATTAATATTAAACAATTGTAATGATGTAACATCGCCGACATTGCTGAGAAAATTTTGGACTGCCAAATTCTGGATTTTATGTCGAATCTATTTCGGGTCATAGTAAAAGTTCTCCAAAATGGCAGACTCATTGGAAGTTGAAGCAGCTTGAAGCTGACATTAACAACAAAGTCCCAAAGTACAACAAATATACCTGTTTGCACAGAAAACAAACTAAAAAGTTTGGGATTACTTTGGCATTTATATAATCAAAGATGGACTGCTGAACAAACACATGTTGGACATTAAGTACACAGTGCATTGTCATATAATGTATGAATAAATACTAAATTACATAAGCCAGAAATGAAAATTGTTTTCAGATTATAATGGAGTATTAAAATATTACTGTTCCATGATAATTTCGGATTATCAATTATGAATTTTTTTTTGATTCCCCATCCCTACTCTCATCCCAAATTTTCTCAGCTCTCAAAGCTTAAGCTTGTGCTTATTAATTTTCATTGTATTTTTTAACCTGATTCCCAACATTTAGATATCAAGCACTGCTGACAAGTTGTCAATCAACCAAATGGCCTTTCATTGCATCAAATTGATATTGGTATTTTGTGATACATTTATTATCTTAAAAAATTTGGTTCTGAATTTTTGTTTGTTTTTTATGGATTTCTTTTCAACTTACAGTATTTTTCACAAAAATCATACAAACCCACCCCAAATATTAAAAAAATTCAATGAGAATCTTGGATTTGTCTTATTGTGAAAAAATATTGTTTTTTTTACAATTGAGTCTTATTATCTAATCACAGCTTGGTGATATATAAAGTCTTGCTTTGTAATATAATTGTTAGTTGTATTTTAGGATTCATTTTTAGATTCAATGAATACAGGGATAATTTCAGAAATTTGACAAAAGGATTGCTTATCTTAAAATCAGTACTGTATTTGGCTGTAGATAATATGCATTGGTACATAATACGCAGGGCCTTTTCAGTCCCTAAAACCTAGGTAAAAGATAGCATATAATCTACAACCTTTTACCGTATGTACATTAAAAATTATTATTAATGTGTTACAGACCTAAGATAAAGGAAGGTGAAGTTTGTGTAGATATAGAACAAGGAAGACATCCAGTTATACATCAAGTTTTAAGAGAAAACCAACAGTTTGTTCCTAATGACACACATTTATCAGTAGGTACACAATCTTATTAATAAAAAAACATTTGTATCCCTTCAATATACAGACATAATCAACAGCTAGAACATCATAGGTGTTTCAACATTCTATAACTACATAATAGAACATTTTAACTTTAAAGTTTAAAATAAATGTTATGAAACATCATCAGGTTAACTGAAGTAGAATGTGAAAAAGGTAAATGGGTAAAAAGGGTTAAATGGCAAGGAGTAAAATTGGTAAAAAAGGGGGTAGATGTCAACGATAAAAATGGGTAAATGTCAAGGGGTAAAATGGGTAAAAAGGGTAAACATCAAGCATTAACATGGGCAAAATATTGTAAATGTAAAGTAGTAAAATGGTTAAAAAAGGGCAAATTTAAAGGAGTGAAATGGGTAAAAAATGATTAATATACAAAATTACCAATGTTAAAAAAATATGGAAAATTTAGGTATGCTATATGTACATTTCAAGGAGTAACCTCTCCTCAGTAGCATTAGAACCGAAACATAGGAAGTCAAATACTCAAATATAGCAAAAGAAGCACTCAAATCCAAACAAATCGAAATGGGAAACTAAATCCGACGGCAGGAGCTCATACTAAGTGCAATAATTTTCAAGGCCTTTCCGTATTTTCAGTGTTTAAGAATTTAATCAAATGCAGCAAATTTCTGTACGACATTGTTAGATAAATTTCATGTCAGACAAGTCTGACAACTGGGCTGGTGAATACCCTCGGGGACCAATGTTACATCTCATATTATTATTTCTTTATGTAGGTATCTCATTAAATGGTTTAAATCAAATCGTTTTGCCAAAATGTCAGTATTGTTAAGCAATTTTCATAAATGATACCTTTTGTTATATTAATCAATGTTATCGAAGTAAGAAGAGGATTTATAACAAAAACCAACTACGCATCAGATTCTAGACCATTCTAAACCAGATCAACGAAATTCGGTAGGGTTCTATATATAGTCAATACACTAGTTATGTCAATCGACGAGTAGTCTGAAGTAATCGCTACAGAAAAAATTATATAATTATATAATTCGTTGACTGTTTATACCCTATAGTTATTGTTTATGAAGACATTTACTTTAATAAAAACCGCCTCGGTGGTGTTATGGCTAGCGTGCTAGCCTCGCGTGCGAAATGTGGGTTTGGTTTACGACGGAGTCAAACTATAAAGACATTAAAACGGGAATTTGCCACTAAGCATGCAGCATTAAGGAATAAGAGCAAAGTCTGATCGGCGCAGAAACAGAATGTGTCTGTGTAAAGTGGCGTATCTTCGTGCGGACTGTTGCTTTGGTGGGCTAGCACGTCAAATATATCTGGCTCAGCATGTTGGTCTACCACAAAGCATTCATTCATCATCATCATTCATTAATATGCTCTCGTCCTGAATATGCATGAACTATTGGCCGCAGGACAATAAGCAACAATTAATAAATCAATCAATTTTAACTAATATTTGTTTATTTGAGGATGCAGTTAGCAAGATTGTAGGCGAGTACAGTTTCTAAAGTTCAGCTTATTTAGTGACAGTTAGGGTCATAATATAACATAATAGATCATAAATTCTGGTCTTCTTTTATCAAATCAGCAATATATCATTAGTACAAAACAAAAGATATACAAGTTTTTAGGAATAAAATAGTATTTTAAAGATAAATATCTTATGTATCGATTTTTAATTAGAGTTTAAAATGGCGTTTTTTCGAAATTTTTATAAATTTGATTTCAATAATAATAATAAAATGAAAGTTAATGAATAGCATCGTTCTTGAATTGGAACCAGCAGACTGATTTCTGTTACAATCTTTATCAGCTAAACAACAGGATAGCAATGTGGAGTGCCAAAACTGCCGGTTTTCTTTCTGATGATATAATTGCGTATTTTGCTTAAATCAATTTGGTAAAATAAGCGTATTATGGCAATAGAAGGTTAAAAAAACAAGGAAGGTTAAAGGTGCATTTGGAGGGGGAATAGGATTGAAAAATCCTTAGTTAATAATTGCTTTTTTTTCTTATTTGAAAAATAATTCCTGAAGGGAAAAATGCTAAATTTTAAGAAATACCTGGAATTGGTTATAATGGGATGTTCATAGAAAGTGGTACATTTTATTCTTTAATTTCGCAAACTTGTCCCGCACACACCCGTTCTTAGTCAAAGAAATTCGAAGATACCAAAGCGGCAGACAGAAATCGTTAAGTCGGAAGACAGACAAGACCATGGCCAACAAAATGAAAC
>JARWCS010345524.1:0-11323 GCA_034783895.1 Geukensia demissa | reverse complement strand
AACAGCAATCAAAGCGCTGTTCCTTTGCTTGAATTTTACTTGTAAATACGAGTTTTTGTGTCATGAATATTTATACCGTATCCTTTCTTTCTGTAATATTATTTAGTTTATACTACAGCGAAGCAACCGACTTCACCTAAGACTATATCAACTGCCGTTGTTAGGTTAATACAATGTATATGTTTAATTAGACACACTTCCATCAGTTGTTTTTTATTGAAAAAAAAATGAACATCTAGCAGTAACTAGAGTTTTTTCTTCTGCTTTGTTTAAAAATGTTGCTATTTGATTGGAAGGGAATTGACGTTTTTTTGCAGATACAACGTTATATTACTACTAGATCCGTCTTATATACAAAGATTACCCCCACCGCACAGGCGCTTGAAAATGTTAAAGAATTTGGACGTTCGGTTGATTTAAACATATAATTTTTTCATGTTGTGTCGGGTCTTTGCAAAACATGCAAGTCTCGAGACAAAATTGGGAATCGGCAATTGGGGACCTTGAAAATACGAATTTTATGTACGAGCCGGCGATTTGGGAATCGGCAAAATGGACATTCGGCAATCTGGTACTAAATGGTCAGTGACTTTCGTGTCCATATGGGCAAGTTATTTTTTTTCGCCAAATAACCGATTTCTGACTGAAGCCATGATTATCCGGATAAGATTGGCTAAAATAATGCGTAGCTCATAAATGCAAACAAGATACTATAGTCACACTAAAGCAAATTGTGAACGGTCAGCCAACTCAGTTATGGTTCATGTAACCTCATCCGTCATATTAGGCAGTTTTCTGTGACTGTGTTATAGATGGGGGCAGCTAAAAGTAATGTGCACACCTTCCGCCATCCCATTTTCAAAATCTTGATTCGCCTTGCAGGTTTACTGAATCAATAAATCATTTGCAAAAAATAAACCAACAGGTTTTGATTTTTTTGTAATTCGTTTTTAAGCATAACAATAATTTTAAGGTTTGTCTAAAATTGATTATTTTTGTTTTAATCTATTTCGTTTCGTTTCGTCCGATTTCGTTTCATTTCGCCCCATTTCGTTTCGTTTCGCCCCATTTCGTTTCGTTTTGCCGTATTTCGTTTCGTTTCGATTCGATTTCGTTTCGTGTTTTATCAGTACCCCAATGAGTGATATTTTAAAAAATAAAAAGATTCTCCCTTACAACTTTAAATTAATTTGGCATTCCATTAAATCTCTGAAACGGAGATGTATGACATCCTCCTAGAAACATTAAAAATGCTTCAACCCCCATTTTTCTTTAACCACACACAATCCCATATGACCCTTCAGAAATGCTGTCTTCCACCCTGAATTGGAATTTTCTATACTCTAAGATAAGACATTTAAACCCATAAGAGACAGCCACATTTGACTGTCTCAGAAAACATCGTCCAACTAAATTTACCTTCGTCCCCTTTCAGATATTCATTGGAATTGTCCAATATAGACATAAATGATACTTTTAATGGCGTTCTCTATGAAAACAAAGATTTTCAGACTTTATTGGGTTATCAATAAGTCGAGGTACCTCCTCCAGGGAAGGCTGAAATGATGCACATTACACATTAATTATGTCCCTCATAACAGTTAAAAAATTATAGATATCAACAAATACATGTAGCAACCTTTAAAAGAATATAAATATCCTTGAACACAATTTGAAGTGCGTTCCAAAGTAAATCGAACACTGAAATATGTGTTTACAGGTACCTCGTATTGTAATCAGACTTTCAAATTATGATACATGTATGTCGTGACCAAAAAATATCTCCCCATATAAATCCACAAACTGAAACAAAAATTTGAGCAGATGGTCGCATGCTGAAATATTGCAGTGAGGGGAAAGGCACGCACCTATGTAAATTGCAATTTTAAAAGGAAAATTACTGTGTATTCCACTTAACAGTACACTTGGATTCGGCATGCCCGATGTACAAATCTATAGTTACGGTTGACCGGTTGTCATTACTGACTGAATAACCATGCAGATTAAAAATCCACGGGACAGTATCATTATTTAGTCAGAGTTCAAATAAACTGGGTAAACTTAACAGTAAACAAGAAAAGATATGGCAAGCCATATCTAGCTACTCAGTCTAGATATTTTAAATGATTAACATTATATACCTATTATGCATATCATTATCCATCACATACATAGTTATATATATATCCACTGTATCACATCTAGTTTCCTTTAGATTGTAATAGCTAATTTATTTGTTTTTCTCATTGTACTTGTATGTCATATATATATATATATATATGCCCCTTGAGGGCCCATTTTTTTGGAAATAATAAAGTATCTTCTTCTTCTTCTATCTATTTTATTACGCGTCCTGCGCCTGTGCTTCAATTGTCATAATTGGCATAAAGATAAAGGCGATATCCTTTTGCCTAAAAATGAGCAGCCGGTCAAATGGTGTGTTGGAATATAAATATTTTGAATTGGATAACCCAACACTCCGGACCTAACCAACTATAATAGGTATTGTTAGGGTTATATATGACGAGATTTTACTACAGACGATGAAAACGTTCCTTTTATTTTTATAATATTACAATATTTTATATTGCGAAGTAAGATTAACCAAGCATTTTCACATTTTTATAAAAGAAAAAAAATTGAATACTGATTAGGTTAATAGAAACTTATTATTTTGTATTTTTATCAACAAAAAAGCACAATATAAAAAATAAGATTTTCAGGGGCGATAACTCAACACTAAAAATATCTATTTTTAACTTCTCTGTTTTCGGTGATTTGGGTTTTTAGAATATCTTAGAAAATGTGTCACTGTCTTCGAATGAAGTACCCAACTTTCGAATGGTCTTAGTTTTCGTTTATAATCCGTTGTTTTATAAAATAAAATTAAATGCAAAAACTTTATTGTTCAAACAAATAAATAAATGGTCATGCATGACACAATAAACATACAACAAGCAAAATACAACATGAAAGAAATATACAAATATATTTAGTATAATGTGGACGGCTGTGACTGGCATTAGTTTAACAGTCTGGCCATATTCTTATCCTCACCACCCGCAATGGCCAAAACAAACAAATCGAGAATATTCTTGTCGATTTGGAGACATTTAAAAGAGAAGATCGAAAGTAAATTGTATAGGGCTGTGGCAGAACGTGGAAGAGCGCATGCAATGTCAGGGGCGGATTCAAGGGGGGGCGTATAGGGGGCGTACGCCCCCCCCCTTTATCCGCCCAAAAAAGGAAAAGTTGTATTAAACTACAGTAGTAAACAGTGCGGATCCAAAGGGGTAGGCACATTTATAGGAAAAAAAGTCCAAAATATTTTTTCGCCTCGCTCCGCTCGGCCATTTTCAAGACTTACGCCCCCCCCCTTTCAAAATTCCTGGATCCGCCCCTGAATGTGATGTAGAAAACTGGAATTTTCAAGTCTCTGGATCATTAAAATAACTGAAACTTGTGATCATATTACAAACCTCGTTGAATTTTAAAATACCATGTCATATACACAGAGAACAGTAAACTATTTGTCTAAAATTTGTACTGACAAAAATTGCAAAAAAAAAAAAAAATACTAGTCCAAATTACTTGTGGTTGTGGCGCATATTTTATAAGTTGTAATAGTTGTCATGTGTAAAGCTATCAAATGGTCTGTTGCTATGAAACAAAACGACAACCATCCCGCCTACCAGAATTTCATCTTTCATTTTTTACATTTTATGCAGAGATTATATGTACACATGCATTTTCCACGCATCAGCTACTTATGATGCATTATCATTATGATATTTATTATTATTAATTGTGATTAAAATATCAGTCTGATTAAGATCTGTTAAATTGTTCACTATACGATCTCTGACTTTGGTGAGATCGCGAACAAATCATAACTTAATCGGATTGTGAAACAAAACTTTCTTTTTTTTCCAAATCCTCCTACGTGTACATTTCAATCCGACTTCAGGAACATAAACTTTATAACTTTCTAGATTGTACATATAGAATACTATAGTAAATACTAAAGCTGGAAATTTATCTATGGAAACATGCCATTTTAAGACAATTTTTTTCAATGTCAAACATTTAACATAGAGATTGATGGGATTTTTTTGTGCTGAGGAAAACTAAAATTTTAACTGTCGCATATGAGTTGCGGCAAAAAATTAGAATTCCAACGATATAATATAATAATAATATATAATATAGATAATATATATAACATGACATACTTCATAGCTGAACTTTCGATATATATTGACTTAAGTCGTGGCAAATTTCGTTTGGTGTACTTTAAGTTGACTCGCAACGAACAGATGTAACGGAAGCGTTTACCCCAAAGACTAAAGTCGGGTACTCCGGATGGGCAATCAACTTCCGATTTGCGAGTGGCACTTGCCAAGAAACGTGGATGGATTTATCAACGTCTTTTAGCTTCTCGTACTGTTCAAAGTCGAGACGATTTCTTATGGAGTCGGATTTATTACTAGATTCTTCTTAGTAATTTATCTAATAAACGTTATTACTTAGGTCATTATTTATCTCCAGGGGTGGGCCGGCAAAAAAGTAGGGGGTCAAAGGAAAAATAGCAGTACTTGAAAGGTGGGTATGTATTTTTTGACCAATTGATGAGGGGGGTCATTTTTTTGGTAAAGAAAAATCATTTACACATGTACTTGTGAAATATCTTTATACATATTAAATGTCTTGTGTAAGGAGGCGACTTTTTTGGTACTTGAGAGAGAGGGGGAGGTTGATAATTTTTCTGTGTTTGGAAAAGGGGCACAAGTTATTTTTTACCGGATCATTTTTCAATTTGCTGGCCCACCCCTGGAAATAAATAATAAGGTCCCTTAATTGTCAAAGATTACCTCAATTCAAAGTGAGACAGCAACCCAAAACGTGTAATGGATTGTATTTATTTGCAATTAATGGTCCACTAAAAACTAGTCCAACAAATTCTACAAAAGAATTTAGCAAGTGACCTGGTAAAAAGAATATAGCAGTTCAATGTTAATATTATGGTTTATAGACCGTGAGTAAATGTACCTGATTTCAGCTCACCAGACCAAAGGCCATGTCAGCTTTTGTCATTACTTGGCTTTCAAAACTTTTACATTTTTATTTTCTCCCCATAAACCGCTGGGTCAACTGAAATCAAACTTTACAGGAACAATCTATGTCAGGTTCTAAACAAAGTTTCCTCTTCTCGTCCCGATCAGACTACCAACATTTCTGTCATTTGTAATTCTTGTTTCGAATTGGCTGATTTAAGAAGTCTCCTACTCTGAAACTACGAGGTTAAATGGAACCAAACTCGACAAATCACCCGTGGAAGGCCTTAACAAAGTTTCACCGTTTCGTCCCGATCGGGTCTACAAACATGATAACACGGGCATTTCTTGTTTCTTATTGGCTCATTAAAAAAATCTTCTCCCCTAAAACAACAAGGTCAAATGAAATTAAACTTTAAAGGAATCATCTATCGAATTTCCTTTACATATTTTCCTCGTTTCGTCCCGATCGGACTATATAAACATGGCTGCAACAGACAGACCTTGTTTCTGATTGGCCGATTTAACAAATGTTCATCTTTGAAACCACAAATCCAAATGAAATAAAAATTTACAGGAAGCATCAATGGGAAGTTCTTTACAGAGTTTCATCGTTTTGTTCCCATTGGACTACAAATATGGCTGCATGCGTGTACGGACAATTCTTTTTTTTTAATTGGCTGATTTTAACAAGTCTTCTCCTCTGAAACCGCTTGGCCAAATTGAACAATATTTGAAAGAAGCACGTGTGCAGGAATTTTTATGCAGTTTCCTCATTTCGATCTGATTAAAAAAATCGGATAAATAACACAGGTTCTTCCCAAGCAATTTGACCCTTTTTATACAAGAATTGGCAAAGGCTACAAAAAATGCTTGGATTAACTTTTGGTGCATTCTTCAGGAGGAATCATTTGAAAAAAACCTTAAAAACCCGATGAAAAGTAAATTTAATAATTTTTCCATATTGTACAAAATTTAATTTTCCACCTTTTTTGACCCTCTTAAGCTCGAAAACGGTAAAAAATAGAGAAAATCTGTTAAAATACTACCGAAAGCTCTCATCGAGAGAAATCATATGCAAAAAACCATCAAAATCGGATTAAAAAAATAACATTTTTTAACCCTTTGCCCCTTTTATACAAAAAACGGTAAATGCTACAGAAAAATGCTGGAAATTTTAGTTGAAAAAGAAGAATAAGAAATCATTTGAATGGTCCAATTCAGGTGAGCAATACCAGCATATCATGAGCATCTAGTTCTATGACAAATAAGACAAATTAATGATGTTATTATTATTTATTCAAGGTTCTAATATCAAATCAACAAAAGTAAAAATATCAATAAATAATACCTGTTGTGTTTAATATATCATAACTCAATACACACAATCACATAACAGCATGTTTAATTTCGTCTGTCATTTGGTGGATGGCTGTCTCATGGACTCATTTGGTGGATGGCTGTCTCATGGACAATAATGCCACACCTCCTATTTTAAGATTTAGTGGCTTAAGAAAACAATGCGTCTTTATAACTTCTCAAGACAAAACATAACCTCAAGACTGAGAGTAACTGTCACATTCATTTACTAAAACATATAAATCAACCAAACAGTAATTTTGAACTAAATCATTGTAATTTTAATCTGAATTACTATTACTGGGATTTTATTGGGATGTCGGAGGTTTGTGTGGAGACTCCTAGTTTATAAACTTTTAATTTGATTCTATCTTTAACATATCTTTTCTTTTTTATGTACAAATATAGGCAAATTAAATGCAAGTTTATATTTGACACTGAATAATGGGCAAAATAAGGCCCATAGTTTGTCCTTTACTCAACTATTGATAATTTACTTGTAAATTTATCACTATGTAATAAAGCAGATACTAATATTTGATTAGCCTGGTCTATTATAAGATAAATTTCTCAGACATTTCTATTGGCCGGTCTAGTAAAGTCTTCCATTGCAATTTCCTTGTTTACTCCGAGCCAACATTCTGACAAAATAATAGACCGTACAAAATAAAATCAATTATATAAGAAACAGATTTCACAACTCTTGTTTTTTTAAATCTCAGAATAATAATAAAATCGCTAGAGGCTTGTTTACTGTTTATTTTGAAATTAAATAACTTAAGTTGTTAACCTGCAATACAAAGTTCTCACTCGTTATAAGACCTAAATTTATTATTTTTTATAACATGTATTTCTATTCCTTTGAATTGGTGATACACTATTGTTGAGTTTTTGCTGCTCTGCATAGTTTTTATTATCATTGTGCATCACAATTTTACTTATTAAACTGTTAAACAAAAAGTTTATCAAAGATAACTGATTTTCAAAATAACATAGTTTTTTTTAACTCAGCAGTTTTTTTCACTAGAAAAATTCAAAATATAGAGTTTTGAGTTAAACTATTTTTATCAAATATACAAAAATTCTCATTACCCCTTTTTGTTAATTTTTTACATTGAAAAAATCTGTCTCAATATGACATGTTTAAAAGATAAATAATGTTCAGTGTTATAGCTAGAATAAAATTCAACTTCACCTTTTATTTGTCATAAAACATCCAACAAATTTTATATCATGTCTTGTTAACCATTAATATTGGTTGATTTCACCCACAAAATGAAATGAATTTACAAACGTTACATCCTATGGAGAAATTTTTTATTTCAAGTTAAAATGAATTTTTAACTACAGTTTCATCTGCGGCAACGATACATATTTCTTTAAAAATCTATTGATACAGATTCACTCTTGTGGCGGCAAATTTCGTTTGGTGTACTATAGTCACATAAACAGTCAGGATTACTGCCATATAAGGAATGAGGTCATGAAAGGTCAAATAGCCCTAAAACTCTTCACATTTGTCTGGGTAAATAAAGATATTGCAAATTTGAATATAATCCTTCAAAATAAGCTCCTTTCGAGGTATTTCTTTTCACAAATAAAAACGTTACGTCCTACGGTAGAGAAATATGATGTGGCTGTGGCGTTAACCACGGCAATCTTTAACCAAATTGAATAAACATTATCGGCCTTTTAAGGCGACTAAATTATTCAGTATTTTCATATCCATGTAAAAAAAAACTTTGTCCTAAAATGTGTCAAGAAATACCAAGGGGATATTTGAGGAAAAGGGAAAATGTAAAAGTACTGACAAACTCCGGAGAACAACGAGGACAAGAACAAAACGACAAAAGCACAACACTAAAAACTAAAAAACAAATGAACAACATGGACATTAAAACATTAAAATTCTAATTGCTTAAATCCAAATATAAAGGTCATATATCGTTAGATTTCTACTTCATAATTAAGATATAAGTTTTATATTGGGTGAAAAAAAATTATCTTTTCTAACTGTTTCGGCAGTTGCAACCAAACTTGTCAGGATCATCTATTGGATGGTCCCCTACAAGAGATACCCGATCGATATGACCATCGATAAGGGGTAGATAATGTATTGTAATTGGATTAAACTTCAAATATAAAAATAGGAGATGTGGCATGATTGTCCATTCTTTTCAGAAACTAGAAAGCCAAATGAAATAATTCGTTGTGAAAGTGATCACTATATTGTCCTCTACAAAAGTTTGCTTTATGCTGATCAGAAATTCATGATGACCACAACCTAATTTACTTTAACGCTCGACAAAACGAGAAATTTCATTTAAAATTTGTTCATTTCTTGTCAAGAACTGTTAAAGCGGTTCGATTGACTTGTGAGAATAATCATTGCATAGACTTATATGTTCTTATGGCAATAGGAAATGACAAATTACACTGGATATCTCCCCACTGTCGTGACTACAAATCTGTTCCTATTCCGCTCTCTACAAAGATCTTTTACATGCTAATCGGAAATTAAAGATGACCGCCAAATTTTGCCTCGGTTTAACATTAATCTTTCTTCAAAGAACCTTTTTGTTCTTGTTCTTGTTAAAATTTCCCGAGATCATGTTTGCATGTTTAAAATACTTGGAAAGGAGTATGTGTGCTAACGGACTATTTGCTGTAACTTTTCAAGTTAAAAGTTCATTTATTGGAGCAGAAATAAATAAAGAGAATTTTTTTTAAAATCACAATTATAATTATTTTTGGGCCTTGTTAATTACAGTTTGAGCAAATTCGTCAAACATTGTTAATATTGATCATTGAATGACAGAATGAAATTTCTGAAAACTATTATCGTTGAACATGAGATGTGTTTTCCTTATCCCAATCCAAATAAAGAGTGATATTTCAAGCAGATATATTTTATTTGGAAGCAAGATTTTACCAGCTTTTGAAGGTGTTTTTCACAAACCTGCAATGCTTATAAAAATGTTATCAATTCTAATTTCGGGATATCTTCTAATTTGTTTTCATTCAAAATCAAATTGTTCTAAAAGGATTATAATTTGGTCGCAAAATCCGGTCCCTGTTGCAATAAGTGTAAATCTTAACATTCCACCCAATGGCCGAAACTTTGACTGCAATAACACTGCATTTTTAATCACGGCCTACGCTACGTCAAAAATTAGAATTCCAAATGTACAATGTTTATGATATATACGATATTTAGTTATTATTTTATCGTATTTGAATTTCATTTTGAGTCGTTGTACATTTTCTAGACGTTGATATGTACGATATGATATACAGATACTTCATTGTTAATCTTTCAAATGCAATAACCCTTGACTAAAAATTGTATTTATTCAATTTCAGGTAAAAGTAAATTCTCGATGGTTTGAAGGATCATACCTGCGATGGTGAAATAGTTATACAAGTCCTTAAGACCCACAGCGGTGTTATCTCAAGAGAAATGCAAAACTTATATGTGCAACATAATCAATACTTAAGTAAACTGCTTAAATATTTGTTTATTATATTATATATTATCTCTTTTTATCAATTTATCCGTATGTTTCATTGATAATTAACGGTAAGCAGTTATGTACTGTAATTTTATGTCCCTCTTTTTTCAGTATAATATCTGCTTGATGAATTTTATTGTTTGTCGTCGATCACACGTGTATTCTCTCCAGATCAGATCTCCCACGTTGTCTGTTTGTTCCTCACTCGTATTAACTAAATTAAAAAATAATTCATGACAATCTAAAGTTTGTTGGAGATTTTAAGATTTTCTCACAATTCTGGTTTAAGTATTGGGGACTTTGGTGAGAATCAAATACAGCAAATCATTATGAAATGGTAACAATAAATTTAATTTGGAATCACATATCATTAGACATAGCCCTCGAATGATGTTCACCTGAAATTGACGTTGTGACATTATTGGAGCATAGCGCGTGCAAGTCAAAAGTTATTAGAGATTTTGCTATGAGTAAATCGCGTTGGCGTTTTCAGGACCCTACATAAGAATTGTAAAATATTGCTATATTTTGGTTGGAAATTTTGTATAAAGTCTTTATTCTTTCAAGACAATTTTACGGCAGATTTTCTAAGTTTATTGTCGGTTTCATACATGTACACAATACATGTATAAGGTATCTACTACTGGCAGGTGTGCACATTGTTAACAGCTTGAAGCTTGAATTTTGCCGCCTTGTATCCGGCGCCTTTTAATCGTTCTCACATGATCAACTATAATTACCTTTCTAACAAACTGAGATGGAAGGAAAATTAGCAGGTGTTTGTTACAGGGAAAAGTATTTAGCAATAGGCTTTTGAGGTAGAAGGCGAGAAAGAAAATGCATTTTTAATTATACTAGCATAAAAAGATTTTTATGGTTGCAGCAGACAGTAGAACTCGATTTATCTGATAGATATGCAAACAGTAGATATGGTATACGATTGTATATGAGACAACCAACCAAAAATTACAAAACAAACAAACATACATCGACAGTTTACCTTCAGGTCTAAATAATGGATTCACAGCAAAAAAAGCGGGCTGTAAAGGGTCCAGGAAAATTGGTTTGGCATTCTTTTGTTATAATGTAAAACAGGAAAACAGAAAAAACAATGAATGCACTAGGCTTCATATTCTTGGCTTGGGAAAGGTACATACTTTGTGACAGGGTTAAACATATTTTCTTCTGAACCCGTTTCTTAACTAAATTGGATAATGGTGTGACGAAACGGAAAAAGGGCTTCTGGAACGTCCCCGTAAAGTTTACAATAAGGACTGAAAAGTCGTCCTTAAATTTTACTTCTTCAAACGAAAACATTTAAATGAAAGGCAACTTAGGCTTGTTTGGAGAAGTCATGAGTTAAATATCATAAATATAGCGAAGGATGTTCGGTTAGTT
>JARWCS010345513.1:0-11323 GCA_034783895.1 Geukensia demissa | reverse complement strand
TATGGTATGGACTCTGTTTCATTGTTGAAGGCCATAATGGGACCTGTAGAAGTTTAAATTCTACTGTCATTTGGTGGATGGCTGTCTCATGGAAAATCATGCCACATCTCCTATTTTCATATATGCAATAGGGCGTATTTACTTGTGTCTTGGTTGTGATCAGGAAAGTTGCTGAAGGCAGCTTTCACAATACTGTCGTCATTCTTCGCAATCAAGGTTTCACCTCAGATTTAAAGTTTTATGCTCACCTGGCCTTAAAGGCCATGTAAGCTTTTGTCATCATTTGGCCTTTATCTTCAGTTTTCTGTCATCATTTTACATTTTGAACTTCCTCTAGAGGACTGCTGAATGGATTGAAAACCAAACATGTCATTAATGGTTCAAACATGGTGCCAAGTGTTGTTACTTTGGTGTTGATCTCTCATCCTTTATTGCTGCCAGCAGGGACTTAGTTTAACATAGGAACATTTGGGAAATTCATACACAAATCTTATTCTAGAGAATGGCTGAATAGATTGCATCCAAACATGGCTTGAATGATCCTTACATATTGTTACTTTGTTGCTGATATGTCATCTAACATGGCCGCGAGCTAGGAACTTAGTTTAACAAAGGACGCTATCAGTGGATTTCATACAAAAATCTACTTCTAGAGAATTGCTGAATGGATTGATACCAAACGTAGCATAGATATTTCTTACAAGGTGCTGTCCAAGTGTTGTTACTCGGCAATGGTTTTCACAAAAATTCTTAAGTGTAAGATTGATCGTACCGGTAAGTGTAGAAACTTAAAAGGAAAACTCATTGTCATGTCATAATTTACAACAGAAATTACACTTACCACATTTTATGAAACTGACTGCTGGTGCTGATCCGTCATTGAACATGGTTGTCAGCTGGGAATTTAATTATACCCCACAAACAGATTTTGGGGAACATAGGAATCATCCTGTCTGTCTGTCTGTCCCTCCCTCCACCCATCCATTTGTCCACATACCTTGTAAGTGCATCTTCTCCTTAACTTTTCAAAGGATTTCATTAAAAGACTGAATGTATAGAATGCTTGTTTGAAGGAGATCCATTTCGGTTATTCCAAGGACAGATAGTCCATGGTGGACCGGGGGGTATCTTAGATAGTCCATGGGGGACCGGGGGTATCTTTTGTGAGTTTTGCTCACAGTGTGTCTTGTTTAACAAAGGTCCCATGGAACATAAATACAAAAATTTTCTTCTAGAGAATGGCTGAATGGATTGACACCATGCATGATGTAAATGATACAACAGGGTGACCAAGTGTTGTTACTTTATTGCTGATCAGTCATCCAAATTAGCTGTCAACAGAGTTTAGCATATTATGGAAATTTATACATTAATCTACTTCTAGAGAATGGTTAAATGGATTAACCTAATTATTCAATTGTATTAATGTTCCTTACAAGGTGCTGACCAAGTGTTGTCACTTTGTTGCTGATCTGTTATCCAATATGACTGCCAGCATGGGACTTAGTTTAAAATAGGGACCCTATGCAAAATTCATGCAAAAATCTAGAGAAATGCTTTATGGATTAAATCCAGACATGATATGAAAGTTGCTGACCAATTGTTGTTAATTTGGTGTAGATCCATAATCTAAGACAGCCACCAGGGGGAACTTGCTTTAACATAGGACCTTATGGGAAATTCATACTGAAATATTTTTTAGTGAACTGCTAAAGGGGTTAAAACCAAACATGGCATGAATGACTTACAAAATAATGACCAAGTTTGTTACTTTGGTTTAGATCGGTCATCCAATATGACTGCCAGCAGGGAATTTAGTTTAACATAGGACCATATGGGAAATTCAAACAAAAATCTTCTTTCAGAGAATCACATGATGGATTGAAACCAAACACGGTGTAATTGTTTTATTACTGTATGTTTCTGACCAAGCGTTGTAACTTTAATGCTAATATGTCAAGCAGTTTATCTACCATGGGGTGACTTATATTACTATAAGATCTTTTATGAAATTCATGTAAAAATCTTCTAGAGAACCCCTATTTTGATTCAAATCAAACATAATGTGAATGTTCCTTAAATGGTGCTGACCAAGTGTTGTTACCTTCAAGCTGATCCATTATCAAAGATGACCAACTATATTTCTACCATACCCAAACTTTGTTTAACAATGTATAAAGTACATTATGGGAAATCAAAGTGAGGAATTCATGTACCTGGCAGCCTCTGGTTTCAAACTTGATAGCTTTGGCAAATCCTCATGGATTTCCATGTAACATGCTCAAAAGCATACATTCCTTATGATATAAATTTATCCTCCAGGTTAAACTGAAAAAAATAATTTTAAATATCTGAATCCTTTTACATAATTGGACTTAGTTTTTTTAATCGTGAGTGTTGGTAAATTCTTAGGTTAAAAATTTTAAAACCTCTTATCAGATCTTCATGGCTTTTCATGAAACTTTCTCAATTAATTTTATTGTCATTATCAAAGGAACAATCAATTTTGCTTAGTACATTTTTAAAATGATCCTCTAGCATGTCTGATGAATGTAAATTGAGAAAAGTGCTTTACATGCAGTTAAATTTGGCTTTTGAATATTTGTTATAATTGTTTGTAAGATTTGGATCATGTCTCTGTCATATATCCCATATTCTTTCTTTATAATGTAGTAAAAATAACATATCCAAAGAAAACAATTAGAAAGGATATCATTTGGTTAAATATTTCCAGATAAAAAATATCGAGCAGGAACATGTCCAGATTGTGGATGTCATCATTGTTATGAGAGTGACGATGAGGATGAGGATTTTACTGATGAAGAATTTGATGAAGAAGATGACGAGGAAAGTTATGCGGTAAGTCATAACTATATATACAGTGGGAAGTCTTGGGGTACTGTGACGATGACGAGAATTTTACTGATGAAGATGACGAGGAAAGTTATGCGGTAAGTCACAACTATATATACAATAGGAAGTTGTTGGGTACTGTGGCGAGGAGGAGGATTTTACTGATGAAGAATTTGATGATGATGATGATGATGATGAAAAGGAAAAGTTTTATGGTGAATCATATATAAATATTGGAATTCAAGCTATTTGTTATGGTAGCACTATTTGAGTAAGAAAGAATATTCTGAAGACAATTATTAATTTGTGAACTAGGCTCACAAAGTTCAAAGGACCTTCACTTAAGTAAAGTTTTTCAGTAGAAAGCTGATTTTACACATCAATACATTCCATAAACATATTAGTCATTCCTTATAATTCCAGTGGGTTTGTATAAACGTTTGGTATGTGTATTAATTTGATAACATGACATTACCTGATTACCATGTTGATAACCAAGAAAAGTTAATAGATGTGTAAATTTTGTTTATGCCATGGGACTGACCAATATAAATTGAGCAAACTTAAGTTTTCCTGTATCCATGCTAACTGATAAAAGAAAAAAGCTACATTAAAGGGAAAGTTAAAAAATTAAAAAATGCCAGTTACAGAATAAAAACAAAAATGAAAAGAAGATATTTTTTGCCCAATTTTCTTCCCCAGATGCCATTAGGGAAGAGACAAGAAGGAAATTAATGAAACTCCATGTTTTCTTTGATATGGCATTTCGAACATATTACATCTGCAAAATGATGCCTGACATCTCTTGACAGTATGACAGTCTTCTAACAGGGAACTTCTTATGTTGTTTTCATGGGTGTTTATAAACGCTATTTAACTTTAACTTAGACAGTTCTCTATTTCAATTTTTAACCCATACACTTGTGACAAAACTCTGTTCACAACTTGAGATTTTAATATTTGTGGTTGGAATGTTAAGTAAGTTAATAGGTTAAATACCTGGAGAGTTTTTACTATCCCCTAACCCAAGTTGGGATAAAGCTTTTCGCCTATTTAAATGTCAGTTATTCGTGTCATTCTGTTAGATACAGGTAAGGTTCAAATTTAGGATACCACACATAATACTTCAACAATATTGGTGACTAATTTCTTCGCACAGAGTATTTTAGGTTACAGTAACAGTTTGACCTACATTTTCTGCATGACTGACTTGGTTTAAGTTTTTTTTTTTTTTTTTTAACAACAATATAATATTTCTTTATTTCAAAACAGGTGCTTGTTACATGAATTTACTACATAAGTCCAAGCTTCTTATGGAGTGTTTACCATCATCATGCTAAGTATAGATACATTTTGTAAATACATTGTATATATCTATCTATATAAATTTTTCTACAATCTCATTTCTATTATCTGTTTTATTTTATTCAATAAAGTACTTTCAGTGTTTTTGACTCGCTTTAAGTATTCTCTCTCAAAAAGTGAATATAAATCAATATATTTTGTTTTTTGTTCTGACACATAATAGGCTTTAAAAATTGTGAAACCTATTATTGTCAACAAATAATTAAAATCATAATATGCTTTATCAGTTATCTTATAACCAAATACTAAATATTTCAATATAATGGGCTTATCAATTTTGCATTTTTGTAACATAAATTTGATTCTATGCCAAAAAAGATTCAATGTTGAACATGATAGAAAATAATGATCATAATCTTCTAATACATTACAAACATTACAAACATTATTATGTGTTATCTTCCATCGATACAATAATTGTTTTGTTGGAATTATGTACTGCGTTAACTTCCATCTAAATACTCTTAATTTGTTTTCTTTTAAATAATCAAATATAAATGTATATGCATACTTCCAATACAAAAAATTGTCACTTAAATGTGTTTTCCAATAATTTTCGCTGATAGGTTTTTCCAGCTTTAATCTAACAAGTTCATTGTATATCGTTTTATTAGTGATTATTGAAATAGCAATACTTTCCATTCGAAAAATAATCTTTGATTTCGGTACATGTACTATTGTTGCTACAGAATTTGCATCTGTTAGCATTTGAAACCAACTAGGAGGTATAGCTTTTTTCAACATACAAAATTCTGATATCCAATCGGTTTTAACATTTAGCCGTTGAAAAATAAATTCTGGGGTAAATTTACCTGATATATCAAGTATATCGTTAATATAAATTAAACCACTATCTATCCATGATTTGAAAAACAGACTTTTGTTGTTGCTTGTAATAAACTTATTGCCCCAGATAACCTGTTTTCTAATTTCTCTAAAATTTGTAGGTTTTTTTGATTGTCCACCACCTGCTTTAACCCAACATTTTACTACATCAATGTAAAATTTTGGAATGTTTTTCATACAAAATTCTATATGTGTGTAATTTATATTTGAAGAAAAAATTAACCAGTTGCGCCCAAAAATATTAAGATATTTTCTAGGAATTAATTTCCAATTACTTTTTTCTTCACCTATTAACCTACTTACCCACGATGCTTTTAGTGACTCAAAATAGCTTTCTATGTCTATCATACGAAGTCCCCCTTCCTCATACTTACCTATTAATGTATTTCTCTTGACTTTGTCTGGTTTGCCTTTCCATATAAATTTAAAACACTTACTTTCAATTTCTTTTCTATATTGTACTGGTACTACACACACAGTAGCTAAATATGTAAAAATGGGAATTACTAAAGATTTTATTATCAAAATCTTTCCCAGAAAAGTAAGGTTTCGTTTACCCCATGCCAGAAATAAGTTATTCATTTTTTCGATCCTTTTCTCCCAATTTAGTTTATCACATTCATTTTTATCATGTCCAAAATATATTCCCAATGCTTTAACTGGTTTATCTGTCCAATTAATATTAGCATATTTATCTCTGCAGTGTTTCAACTTCCCAATCCACAATCCCTCAGTTTTTGTTCTATTAATTTTTAAGCCAGAAAATGATCCAAATATTTCAATTTCATTCAAAGCTAATGGTATTTCTATTTTATTAGCGAAAAAAAGAGTAGTATCATCTGCTAGCTGCGATATTTTTATACAATGTTTGATTTCATCTATTTTAACTTCAAATCCTCTGATATTTTTATTATTTCTAAGCCGTAGAGCCATGATTTCAACAGATATAACAAACAATAGAGCAGACAAAGGACATCCTTGACGAATTCCACGAGAATTTCTGAACATATCCGATAACCAACCATTATTCATGACACAAGTCTGGATGTCAGTATATAAAGTCTTGACCCATTTCATAAAGGATTCACCGAAACCGAAGTGTTCTAGCGTGTGTATCATGAATTCCCACTCCAAAGAGTCAAATGCCTTTGTAAAATCAACAAAAACTATAGCCCCCTCAATTTTATACAAATCCGCATAGTCAATAATATCCTGTATTTGTCTCAAGTTAAGCCCAATAAATCTGTTTTTGATATATCCTGTTTGATCTTCATTTATGATCTTCGGTAAGACTTTTTTTAGTCGTAAAGCTAAGACATGTGATAGAATTTTAAGATCCACATTCAACAGTGAAATTGGTCTATAATTATTCAAATCTTTTGGATCTCCCTTTTTGAAAATCAAAGATAATACACTTGATCGTTGAGAGTATGATAATAAAGTATGTTCATGACAGTTATTGTATATATCCACTAAGAGAGTTTTAAGCTTATCCCAAAATTTCCTGTAAAATTCTACTGTTAAACCATCAAGGCCTGGTGATTTATTTAACTTCATCAAATTTATTGCCTCAGAACACTCATCAACAGTAACTTCTCCATCACATGTACTCTTATCCTCATCATTTAATTTATTTTCTAATTCTGTCTCAAAAATATATTCCTTCAAAAATTCCTTATTTGGCAAGTTTGAAGTATACAATTTTTCATAATAACTCTTAATGTTTTTCAATATTTCTGATTGATCATTTATAATATTTCCCTCTTTATCAACTATTTTGTTAATCGATTTTTTTATCTGCCTTTTCTTCTCTAACCCTAGAAAATAAGAATTATTTTTTTCGCCAAACTCAACCCACTGTTCCCTCGCTCTAATTTGTGCACCCTTTGCCTTTTGATCATAAATTTCCCCGAGTTGTCTTTCTATTTCTGCTATTTCCCTTTCAAGACAATCATTGTCATTATTTTCAGATAAATTTAATATCTTACCTTCAAGCTCTTTTTCCAATGAACGTGTAGCCTCTCTTGTTAGTTTTGATTTATTTTTACAATATTTAATTGTGTACTCTCTAATCTCTTGTTTCATAAAATCCCATAATAATGTACTATTTAATTGACTACTCTTAATATTTTCAATATGTTCATCAAGTAGACTATTTATCATTGACACATATTCAGCATCTTCCAATATGGAGTTATTTATTTTCCAATACCCCCGTCCCTTTTCCGAAATCCCTGCTTTAAAATATAAACAGACACTCAAATGATCTGTATATTGAATACATGCCGGTTTTATTTTGCATTGCTCAACAAATGAAATGAAATCTTTTCCAACAAGTATGAGATCTATTCGACTTGCCTGTGATTTATCCCTTCTTCTCCACGTGAATTGTTGAATATTTTCGTGCATCTCTCTCCAAATATCAACAAGGTTATTATTTCGAATAAGTGTTTTTAAACTACTTACCGATTGTACAACAGGGTTATTTTTTGAAGAAGTCTTTCTATCAATATTTCTCATAATTTCATTAAAATCTCCACCCAAGATAGGTATTCCGGTTCCGTACTCCTTAATAAAATTACTCACCTTTTTGAAAAATGTGTTCCTAGCCGTTTTACAGTTTGGAGCATATAGACATACAAACGTAAAAATCATATCTTCAATTCTCGTATTTAACAATATAAGCCTACCTTCACCGTCGCAAAATTTATCTATTAGCTCATATCGCAATTTTCTATTAATTAATATTGAAACCCCCCTACTAGCCGTTGTTCCGTGACTACTGTATATATCAAAATTACTCGTATTTCTTACTTCTGTTTCAATCTGATCGTTTATATGTGTCTCTTGTAAGTATGCTATTGAACATTTCTGAGAATTTAAAAACTCAATAACCCTATTCCGCTTTTCTCTCGAATTAATTCCATTCACATTCAGGCTACACAAGTTTATCAAATTTTTCATTGACATAGCATTTACAAAAGAATAAAATATAGTTATTTGTAATAACAAACCACATTTTTATGTACACACTAAAATTATTAACCATATATATACAATTTATTAGATCCGTGACACATTTTGTATCACCTGTATGTTTACAGTTAGACAATTTGACCTCATTATTTTCGGTACACAAATTGACCTCAATTTCCGTCATACAACGCAAATCGACAAACACGTGTTTTCCTTGTATATATATGTACTGATGTAAATGTGAAACTTCAATTAACGAAACTCTAACTTGTCTCTTACATGAGCAAGAGTACAAATTTGAACAGATAAATTTTGCAAGGATTACAAACAATTGTAAAATGCTTTTTGGATTTTGTAACGTTCTGGAAAGAATTGATTGAACCTGGCTATTTTTGTTCAGGTAAGTCTTTTTCACAAATTGACAAGTTCTGTATAACATACAATTAATGTGACATGAATGATATTTTACATTTTGAAAGATAACTTCATATAAAAGCATTCGTAACATCAATGACTTGTACAATAAGCTAAAAACTACATTACTTGAATGAAATATATATTGAACTTTAAATATAGTAGATTGTGTATCTAATCTATTATTACTTTTGTGCCAATTAGCTATAAATAGATAAGGGGAAATCCTACTTCTAATATAAACATAATGAACACAAAACATTATTTGAAGCAGTTGTGATTTATATCCTAAGAGCAAACTATTTTTGTGTAAAAGTTGAACAATTTGTTTATTGAAAAAATTATTCAAATTTTTAAAATGAGTCTTAAAAGACATACTTGGAGTTCTCTCGAAGCAATCAAAGTAATGTGAATTTAACATGTGTTCAATACTTAGGTGAACATGTATGTACCTTGATACAAATATACTATTCAAAAAGGTTATGAAAAAAACACAGCCATGTGCAATTAAAAATTCATATAAGCTAATGTTCCATACAAACAATTTTTTACTCTGTATTTTGAGCTTAAAGTTTTTTTCCATGTTATGATTTTTTTACAATGTTTATTTTAAAATAAAACACAATAAAACAGAATTATTAGTTCTAATATTCTACCATCAATGTTGTTTATTAGATCTTGGTTTTTTTGGGCCACTTTTATTGTCAGTTTTGTCATAAAATCTCTCTGGTGGTGTAGGTGGAGTGTGTTTTCTAACATTTGGTTTCCCCTGAGCAGTTGGTGTTTTCATAAATTTCTCTATAGATGATTGGCTTTTATCACTTTTATTTTGTTCCTGAATAGTGACATTTTTGGTAGCTCCAGATTTACTGCTATCTGGTTTGTCAGTGTCTTTCTTACCAACAAGTTGTTGTGTTTGTGGGATTTTATTTTCAACTTCTTTCTCTTTTACTTTCTCAGTTTCATTATCTGTCTCTGACTTATCTACCTGATTCTCATTTTCATCATCTGTGAAATCTTTTGGGCAGTCTATCATTTTGTGACCACTTTCCTTGCACTTTTTGCAGGTCCAGTCATTTTTGCATTCATACACTAAGTGGTCTGGGGATAAACATTTATGACACAGTTTCTGGTTTTCTGAATCACTATTCTTTTCTTTGAATTCAGGTTGTCCACTGTGAAATACTCTTGCTATGTATTTACCTATCTTCAAGTTTCTTGGGATAGGTTTACTGAGAGTTTTACTTATGATCAGTCTATCACCTGTCTCACAATTTGTCAACTTTCCGTCTACCCGGAGCCGTTCTCTGAAGAGTCCCTGTATTTGGCATCCCTCGAGTGTAAGGGCACGATGGATTTGCCCGTCGTCCGCAGATAAGGGGACGTTTTTAACTTTTATACTGATGGTATCTGGTTGTAGCCTCCCAGGATTATGAGGGTTTTGTGAATGTAAGGGGATCTGCCTGCCACGCAGATTTAACCCCTGCACCAACAGCGACAGTCTGTCTGCCTCATTATCCATGTAGACTCGCCACATTTCTCTGATTCTTTGTATTCCTTTAATACACTCTGCGGGAACCTTTTCACCTATGGCTTTGTAGATCTCAACATTAGTAAGCCAGAATGTACGTGCAGGTTTGGTGGCTCCAAACACATCTTCGTCTTTCAGGAAGATCGGTTTTACACGATCGCTTGGATCGTCAGATTGAGAGGGCTGATCAATCGAGTCAGTGTTATTTGTGTTATTTATGTTTCTGGGGTCTTTGGGTGGACTGTTAGTAAAACTAGTATTTTGTCTATTCAAAACAGTTGCGTAGGACGCCATGTTTTCATTGTTTTGATTTTGTTCGACCGCTTCATTTGTTCCCTCCTTTTGTCGTATACCTTTTACACTTTGTATGAATAACAAAATCTGCTCCTCATTCATATTTCTACAAGCTTCCACAATTTCTGAGGACATCATCATAAATTAATATAGAAATCAAACTTTTTCACGGAGCACTGTCTTGGTAAACCTTGGCTCACCAAGGGACATCACTCTCATATTTGTGAAAAATTAAAGTTCCGACAACGTCTAAGTTCTTGCATTTCTGGTACAGTCAAGCTTATTTTTTCTGGCACTACACATACATACATGCCACTAGATAAAAAACATATCAAAATATTTTCCATTTACTAAAATTCAGAAATCCTGGGAGCAAAAATTGTTATAATGGAAAACGACAAATTTTCCCAATTTTCCATATGAGTGGAGAAAAACTTAGAATAAGTATGAAAATTTCGAAAATATACAGAAAGTTACCGGAAATTTTTCTCTGTTGCGTTTTATAAGAATAATGAAGATTTCTCCAAGGGATTTTTCTAAATTTATTAAAAAATGAGAGACTCAGCTCAGTGAAACATACTTAAGTAAATATGAAATCCCCAGTTTAAAGGTACACTTGACCTTGCATTAAACACCACATCAACTTTAAATGGCAACCGTATTCTAACTGAAAATAGCTTTTGTAAATCGATTTTTTCAAAGTTTCATAATGAGTGAAACAATGAATAAGACGTTTCTTGGTGTATGCAAATTTATCTATATAAGGTATTATTATGTGACAATATTTTGAATATGAAAAGCCAGGTGAAAAGGTTAGATTAGGTTCTTAAATTTTTGTCACTTACTCCTTGACTGTTATGACCAGAAAATTATTTGATTATTTTCACTTAACTTTTCTCTCCAGATATGTATTCATTAATAAATATCATTATTGCAATCACATTGGAAGTCGAGTTAAAGATGTATTTTTAAAGTATTAATTTCCCCATTTTCACAGTGATCAAACGGGCTATAACAGGTCGACGTCGTTGATTTGGTCTTAAT
>JARWCS010345502.1:0-11060 GCA_034783895.1 Geukensia demissa | reverse complement strand
TACTAAATAAAACATAAAGCATTCAAATTGTATGCTTTTTTAACATTAAATGTTATTAAAGGGTATAAATAAGGGTAAGAAAATTAGTTGAGGATGAGTCCTGGGGTTTGGTGCACGGAAGACAACCTAGCCCTTGGACTAATTTCATGAATATTTCATATGCTAACATATTATATAGTTTTGGCCCTTGTATAAAGATATTTCAATGAAAGCTTTCCGTACTATGTCAAGAGATTTTCTGATTTTTAAAGTGGGGGAATTCAATTTCGAATAATATTGAAAAATGTAGTTTTTAACCTATTCTGGTGGGATTTTCTACATATGATTCCTCATGAAAAATTCACCAAAATTCATCACAGGCAACAAACATGACAAAACTGACCAATCATTTTTGTAGCATTTAGCGTTTTTTGCATAAAAGGGGTCACAGGATTAGATAAATGCAATTTTGCAAAAGATGCTTTTAGTGGGTTTTTTTTTCACTTGATTCCTCTTTATGAGCGCTCAACATATTTTATCTATCACTTACTATTTTTGAGCCAAAATCGGTCAAAGTGGCTGGAAAGTTTAATTCGTATAATATGGAAAAATATTGTTCATCTGAGTTTGATGGGATTTTCAAATCATTCCTTTTGGAAATTGTAACAAAAGTAAGTTTTGAGGATATTGCGGGTTAAAAGGGTCTCTTATCGAGTCATATTTACTGTGTCCAGCACATTATTGTGTCCAGTAAAAATGCCAAATTTACCCAAAGGTTAATTTGTCGTTCACGTCAACCTGCAGCGGTTGTATCATGCTGCGCTTGCAAAGCACTACGTTTTCATCACTTCACTTTTCATCCGTCTGAATCACATTAATTGTATTCCCTCAGAAATCGCTGAGTCGATTAGCGCCAAACAAAAAGTAATGGTTCTTGGGTTGACCTTTACTATAATTTATAATCAGGGTTTCTGCCCACACACCATGATGGTTACTGTTACTGATAAATAGAAAAAATGTCAATATTTTTTTTTTATTTTTTTTTCTGAGAAATTGGAGTAATGGTCCTCGAGTTGTTTCCTTCAAACAATGATAACCGGCATGTTCTTCGATTCAGCCGAAATTATTTTAACATGGCACAGTATGGAAAATTCATTTCTTCTTGTCTGAAAATGCTGAGTCAGTAGTGAAATGGTCCTTAGATAATCGTCTACTACCATTTAAAAGGAATTTCCAAGGACCGTTGACCGCATTAGCATAGTTTAACATGGGACAATATGAGAAATACATTTGAAAGTCCTTTAGTCAAAACTGTTGGGTAAATTGTATCCAAATTTAGTTATTTTGGCAAACAACAAGAAGTAAGACTGGAATGCTTCAAAGAGGCAGGAACTGCTTATCCTTTTGGAGCACTTTAGTTATTTGAAGGGTTCCCTGATTGTTGTCTATATTTGGCTTGTCTGTGTCCTGTGCATCTGGTCCATCATTTTAACTTGAAATTCATTTGGTTTAAATATCTTCCTCGTTTTTGGCCCCTGGCGTGTCGGATGTTGGTGCATCCAAAGTTGCGCTTTACAAGCAGTTAAATTCTACTTTTGAATAATTGTTGGAAACCTATAAACCTATTAAATGTACCGTCTTGTTCGTTTATTTGGAAATTGCCCCCTTTTGTCTGGCCATTCAGTTTTTGTTCGCTTCCTCTGCGATCCGATGAACGATGTAGTCTATTTGAAGGCTTCGGTTTATATTGTTAGTTTATTTATTTGTATATCTCTCTATAAATTTTGTTCTTTTTATTTAAAGTCCGTTGAAATATTGGAAGGATCAAGACGTGGACCACTGTATGAAGAGTGCGAAAGATTGATGGATACAAGCTTGGATTTGTTAAATGATAACGTAAAAATGATTGTTAGCAACACACTTTTAGAAATCAAAGATTTGAGAAATGAATGCCTTAAACTACAGACTAAATATGCGGAATTCAAGAAGCTAACTAAGGATCCAGTTCCGCCTAAACTAAGAAGTATTTTTATTTTAGTTTTAACCATAATCTTGACTCTTTTGAATATTTAGCATAAATTATTTATTTGAACAGCATAGAATAAATTGTCAAAGTACCGAACAAAAAATTATATCGCATCATTAGCCAACCAAGAACTTATCAACACGAAGAGAACACATACACATACATAATACAATATCATAATGTTTAATAAATATGTTGAATTTTATTATGATATATTAAGCAGAAAAATATGGAATTTACACGTGTGCTAGAAAGCCACAATCTACATCTTTTCTAGATTTACCTTCATCCAACAAGCTAGGGGCAAAAAAGGAAGAGGTGAACGTGTTAAAAGCTGTTGACTTTCGTTCACTAGTTTTCTATGGGGCACTGAGTTCTTTAAAAAATAATGCCTTGCATTTCTCTCTTTCATCAAACAGATTTTTGATAGAAAAGAAAAACAACGCTTTTAATACCTAAATTTCACTGCCAACGAAGCGTTTTTTGGATAAACAATTCATCAGGTACGCTTGGGGTCATATATTGGAAAAACAGAATATAACATGCAGACGAAGATCCTTCCCTCCCGTTTTACAGACTAATAATATGAAATTAACAAGTGTTACCTCTCATAAGTAGCATTAGAACCAAAACAAAGTCGGGGTTCTAAAAATAGTAGCAGAAGTACTCAAATCCAAACGAAATAGGAAGCCAAATCCAGCGCAAAGGACAATTACAGATGTTACATGTTTCGAAGCCTTTCCGTATTTTCAGTGCTTTAAAATTTAAACAAATGCAACAAGTTTCTATGAAACATTATTTGATAAATTTCATGTCATCTCGGATCAAATATATCAATTTGCCAAATTATTTGTCGCATATTTGGAATTTCATAACTCGCATAACTCTATAATTGAAAAAAATATAGATTTTACAGAAAAATTCGGGGCATGTAGAATAGTCGCCATCTTGTACATATTGGTCATGTTTGGAAATGTTTGTACATTCAATTATTGTCCGAGGAGATCGGATATAAAGACAAATCGACCGTTTTACAAACTAATAATATGAAAATTAACATATTGAAAAGATGTAAACCGTATCTTACCTCAGTACCCCATAATAAATAAAAGCTCAAGTCCATTGAAGCTTTATTCGATCCCTACAATGAACAAGAGGAAAACTCAGTAATAATATTTAAGAGAAAGAATACAGAATATGTTCAAGAAAAACAACAAGGATTAACCTTTATCAAACATGTACATTATTGAACATTTTAAGGGGTTACCTCTCATAAGTAGAATTAAAACCAAAACAACTTTAAGTCCGAGATCTCAATATAATAACAGAAGTACTCAAATCCAAACAATTCGAAATAGGAATCCAAATCCAGCGGAAGGCACAATTACAGATGTTACATGTTTCGAAGCCTTTCTGTATTTTCAGTGCTTTAGAATTTAAACAAATGAACCAAATTTCTGTAAAATATTATTTGAAAATATCAGATAAGTTTGACAACCGGGCTCTTGAATACCGTCGGGCACCAGCAGAGTCATCGATCCGGTGTTTCTATAAAACATTATTTGATAAATTTATTGTCATGTCGGATCAAATTTATCAATTTGCAAAATTTAATTGTCGCATAATTTGAATTTCATAACTCGCAGCAAAAACTAGGTGTAATAGCTGTCAAAACGTATACTATCCTCGTACTGCTGCCCAGAATAATTTCTTAACTTATTGCTTATTACTCTTTGTAATATTTTAGTCCCTCGGGGACATTTGGTCCACCAGCAAAGGATTGAACCTATTAGTTTCAAAATAGAGGATTACCAATGTTGAATTAATATGGTGAATTTTAATTTGCCATATGTACATTGAAGTCTTCGTGACGACCTCTAGATTCAACAATTGTCTCTGATTCTTACGGAGATGGAGAATTGTCTTCTTGAACATGTTGAAGTTTACCAAAACCATTTTTTGTACATACATATAGATTTGAGAATGGTTTAGGGTGGTTATCAATTTTATATCAAATCGAGTGAGTTTTTTTCAAAGGAGTAGGTTCGGTAAGGACCGTTTTAGGTTTTAGGCCTCAAAAATTATAATATCATAACTTAAAGACTTTTTAACTTTACGATAAAATCTGTCAGATTTAGTGATTTTAACCGTTTAAACTTGGTATGCAAATGGAAAATCTGACAAATTAGCCGAAAAACGTCTAATATTTACCCGTTTTTGGTCATTTAAGTATTGGCCGCATCTGTGTTACACCTCAAGTTTTACATATATTATGTAGTTTAATGAGTTACATCATATGTTTTAATTTGTTGGTGTAACACACATGCGGCCAATACGATAAGGGCCGAAAACCTCCCTAACATCAACAAAAATATGAACATTTTCAACATTCTGGAAAATGTACGTATTTAATGATGTCAGTAACGTATGCACGTACACTTTTACCCCAATATAAAACTGAGCATATTAAGAGCATTTATTTTTTTATTCAACAAACATTTTAAAATAATATTATACTAAGGTTTCTATAATGTGCAAATTTTATGGCCGACAACGAATCTTACTGGACTTTCTCCTTTAAGAGAGAGCTTCTGAAATCTTTTTCTCTAATGATCGCAACAAGAAGCAGAGGCTCCAATCAGCCTGGATTCGATCTTCTGGTATACATTTGCAAAATTGAATACAAAAGTGAAATTGGAAACATTCAATGAAACTTTGGTTCCAATAAATCAAGCTGTTATAGACTAAATATTTTTGAATATGAATATTCAGAGTCCTCTATTAAACAAAATTCGGCTGAAGCAGGCATCTTGGTTTGGCGTTTGGGTTATCAGATAGAATTTTGAAAGAGACCCACATAAGGACCAAAGTTTGGTTCCAATAAAGCAAGTAGTTGCAGGCGAGGTGATTTTATAGTGAGTTTCCCATGTGGTCCTATTTCGGCTGAAGTGGCCATCTTCTTCGAATATATTTATAAAAAGGGACCTCCTATGGTGAACACTTTAGAATGTTAGGTCCTAATTAACCAAGAAGTTCCAGGAGAGAAGATTTTTATGAATTTCCCAGAGGGTCCTATGTTAATCTATATACAGTTGAGGCTGCCATCTTGGTTTTGCGGGTGGATTCCTCGGATACAATTCTGAAAGAAGAACACCAAAGGTCTTTTCCACCAAAGTTTGGCATAGATTGGGGTTACAGGTTTATAGGAGAAGATTTATTTAGATACCATTTTTTCTATTTCTAAAAACGACGGCCATTTGGATAGATCATGGAGACCCCGGATACAATTCTGAAAGGGAACCATTCAAAGACAGACAGAAAAGTTTGGTTCAGATTGGCTTATTTGTTTCAGAGAAGAAGATTAAAATGAGAATTGTTGACGGACGACGGATGCCAAGTGATAAAAGTGATAAGAAAAGCTCACACGGCAGTTAAGGCCAGTTGAGCTACATAGCGATATCTGCAGCTGATCTATTTTCACCATACAATGAATCACGGAGTGATTTTTGCTGACCCTTCGTCTCTGAAGTCATTCATTCGGATATTTCTTCCTGGCCTCTGTTACAATTTTGTCATTGGACAACCAAATTTCATACAACGGAAATCAAAAATTAGTTTATTTACCAATACTTTTCCCACAGAGATGAACAATGGTAGCAACATTCTTTTTGAGTGTTTCCTAAGAGAAGACTACCATTTATGCGCACGCAATTGTTTGTTTGCAAAAAAGAATTTTCCGGAAGCTGATCTTCATAAAAAGTAATACAACCTTATGACCCCATATATTATCCAATCAGCTTGCACGTATATTATTACGAATTTTTAGGTGTCTTTTGACCTATGAAAAGAGGTCAATTTAGTTCAATATGAGATACGAAAAAATCTCGTCGTACAAGAAATAGATACCGATAATTATGCATATCCTAGTCGAAAAATATACTTTCTAATGTATGAAATAAATTACACATTTGACCTTTTTATAATGCAAAAAAGACTTTCTTCATACATCCCAGTCTGTTGAACATCAAAAGAAATAAAAATACTCTGTGTTCTTCTTCATAACTTATGATAATTTGCAATAAGAAATCTACTGTGTTTCGTGTTAATTAAATAATCTGCCACTACTTCCATTTACAATTATTTGCAAATGCGTATCTAACTCAACACTGCTAATCATTCAATATTTTTTTTTACAGCAAACTGATTCTGTGAAACATATTTTTCTTGTTACTACTAAATGAAGATACATACTTTTATGATCAGAAATAAATATATATAAGGTGGTTGGTTTAATTAAAACTTGTTATAACAGAATGCTTTACTTGTGATATTAATGTCATCATATCTTTTAACTGGCAAATTAAACCAAATTAATTTTCCTTTCAGTTCAATTTGAAAAAAGGTTACAGCAATGGGAGGAAGAAGACAAGATGTATGTTAGCACAATAGCAGCACAAGAAGTAATTCGAATGATTGAGCAAAACATTTGTGTGGCGGTAACTGGAAGTCTTGGAGTTGGTAAGACAGCTACTATTCGCCATGTAGCTTTAATAATGAAAAAATATTATCAATGCAATATTATCCCGGTTAGATGTCCTAAAGATATTGAAAGATACTGCAACATGGGAAAATTGAATTTGTTTGTCGTAGACGACTTTTGTGGTAAATATGAAATGGATGAAGAGGAGTTTAAGAACTGGGACAAATGTTCAAAGACTTTCACTTTAAACGATAGGTGCAAATTAATTTTTTCTTGCAGACTACAAGTATTCCGAGATTCACGTTTTAAATTTAAGTTTACCATTTGTGAATGCAATTTACATGCACCAGGTTTCCGTCTTACTCCTCATGAAAGGACTTTAATCGCCGAGAAATATGGTGTTCATGATAAAGTTATTTCTAAAACAGTTGAAATACACAACTGTTTTCCACGGTTCTGCAAACAATTTAATGGTGATGATTTATTTCAAAATCTATACTCTATATTTCAAGAAGATATAAATTTTACAGAAATATTCGGAGCACATAGAATAGTCGCTACCTTGTACATGTTGGTAATGTTTGGAAATATTTTTCACATTCAATTATTGTCCGAGGAGATCGGAAATAAAGAAAAATCAATAATAGAACATGTCTACGGCATTTTTAAACTTAACAAAACAAACGCAAATGTTGTCATTTTAAGTTCTCTTGATGCTTTGATAGGATCATACGTCAAGAAAGAAAGGGAATATTATACGGCGGCCAGTGAAGATCTTTTTTGCATTCTTTTGAATTATTTTTGGGAAAAATGGGGTTCTGAAATAATTCAACACAGTCATCCCATTCTTTTATGCAGATGGTTTTGTTTGGGCGATATTCGTAACTTAGCTAATGATTTTTCCATTTTTTCGCTCATTGACAAAACATTGGTAAATAATTACCTCATAACAACACACTTTTTGTCTAAATATGGTTCTAAACTGATTTTTATTTCACAAGAAGAACAACGTCAGCTCTATTTACAACGAATAATTACCATATGGGAAGATGGTTTTGTGAATTTAGTTTTTGGTTCTTTCAATATTAATAGTAAGTATTTTTTTAATTATTTGAATACTTTGGATATATCTAGGCAAGGTCAACTAGTAAATATCACAGACAATTGCGATTGTTCAACACCATTAATAACATTTTGCAGCCGTTTGTACGGCACTGCTGGAAAAGCTCCAAGCAATCGAAGTATTTATATACATTGGTTGGTAAAAAATGGGGCTGATGTTAATAAATCAGACGATGGCGGGTGTACAGCGCTTTTCAAGCTGTCAAATCATGGCGATACTATTCCACTACAGCAATTAATAAGCTATAATGCTAGTGTGAATAAATCAACAAAACAAGGCAACTCTCCTTTACATAACGCCTGTAAGAAGGGATTTATCGAATTTGTTTCAATTTTGCTCAAAAACAATGCATTTCTCAACAAACAGAATATTTATGGACATACGCCGTTATATGAGGCTTCTGCCAACAACCAAGTAGATATTATAAACGATTTACTAAAATGTCAACCAGAGATCAACAGATGCGCAAATGGTTTCACTCTCTTATTTATAGCTTGCCAAAAAGGTCATATGAAGGTTGCAACAATATTGCTTCAACACGGGGCGGATCCTAATATTAACACCGATTCAGGTGAAACTCCCCTGCACTTTGCATGTTTTAAGCATAATAAATGTGTCGTAGAGCTTTTGCTTAAACATGATGCCGACGTAAATATAAAAACTGTAGACGACGCAACACCTCTCCATTTAGCTGCTTCGGTTGGAAATAGAGATGTAGTAAAACTATTGATAAATATAAAGCAGATGTAAACAGATCCACTTCAAATGGCAAAACGCCTTTAGCTTTTGCATGCGAAAATGGTCATATCGATATTGTAAAGATACTGAAAGAAAACGGCGCTTTAATAAGATATGTTTGGAATCCAGAGATTCTTCACTGCCATTTGAATATTTAAATATACAAAAGGGACGATATGAGGTAAACGTCAAGGGGACAACAGTCCATCTCCGTAAGAAACGAAGACAATTATTGAATCGAGAGGTCGTTGCAAGACCTTCCACAAAAATGTAAACCGACTCATTGTGACAAGATCTAGACAGCCCCAAATAAATAAAACGTTTACTAACGCAAAACGGCAAAGTCAATATGAATACTTCTGCCGTTAGAAATATCCAGTTTCTTCGATTGATTACAATGATATTGTAGAATTATATCCAAGATGTATATAAAAGGTAAAATATATGTCTTGCAATTTGCACATGTGGCATATCAAAATGACACTATGCTGTTGCATGTTTCCTGTATCAAAACGACGATGACCACAATATATATACTAATCTTATTCATTTTATTTTTTTTCAAACAACTCAGTATTCTATTGCAGTAATTCAAATTGTTAATCTGTTTGAGATTTTCTGGCCAGAAGACCAACTTCTATATAACAGTGACGTTAATGCATGGCAGTGGGTAAAAGTGGAAAAATGCAATATTGCAGTTCTTCACATAAAAAGACATAAACGTCTTTTGTTATTTATTGCTATTCCTTTTCGCATGTGTTCAAATTACCAAATATAAATCTACATTCTAGTGTTAAATGATCGACATGTACTGAATTTTTTTCTTACAACTATACGTGCCGAAGATCTAATGTACTATTAATTTATTTGCACTACATTGTTAGGAATAACCACTTTTCAAATTATAACATCGTGATACTCTTCTTATCAGTTGATTGATAGATTGATTGTTGGCTGCTTTACGTCCAGTGGGAAATATTTCATGCATATTCAGGACGAGAACAAGTTCAACAATTATCAATATCCAAAGGGGGTGAGATGTGCGACGGTTTTTGACTGCCACTGGAAAAAGGGAGTGATAGTTAGGGACGGAAAATTAAGCCTTTCGTAGCGGCAATACCCTTCTCTTTTTCGAAAACTTCTCATCAATGTTCTGTCTCTAAAAGGGTCTATCCTTTGAAATAATGATTGCTTAATGATTGACTGACTGATGACTGCCATATTCAGGGCTAGAACAAGTTAATAAACAATAATCTGTATGTAGACTGTTAGCAGGGGAACAGTAAGGGAGGGACTGAAACTGCCACTGGAAAAAATGTTGGTTTGACAGGGTCGGAAAATATAGCCTTGCAAGTTGCAACCTACTGAACATTCAAAAAGAGATGTTCCTAGAGTCCTTTAACTTGCTAAAAAACGTGGCATTCTGTAAACGTCTCTCTTTGGACGGATTGTAAAATTATACATTCATCCCTATTAAAGTGACTATTGCCTATACTTAACATACAAAGAAAGTTCAAGTCCGGTTTAATTTGTTTTTCTTCCACGACCTCTTCACACAACCTTACAGCCACTAATGTATAAGATGTTTATTTTTTTGTAGTCACACATTGAAAATGTTCATTATCTACAGATAGTCTCATTACATTTGTTGTATATACGAGTTTTAAAACAATCGTAGTAGCAGTGGCTTGTAAAAGAGCAAATATCTTTAATAAAAATGTACAAAAAGAGGTTTACTAGAAGGTGACAGTTAAGGAGGTTGATAGGTGAGGCTTTAAAAGTCATCTGTTCAGTTTTCATATTATACAAGTTAAAATATTTTACACTTTTAAGGTCTAAATCGCTAAAAAATGACTATACAAAAAATCAGCATATTTTAGATTTGTATTCTTACGGCTTTATACTTAAATAATGCCAAGTTACTATTGGCTAAAAGTCTGAAAAAAACAAATGTTCTTTTAATTTATAGTATCAAATTCGATCCAAGGGTTTTTTTCAGATTTCACCTATCTACATCCTTAATCAAATTATTAAATTCTACAAGCACTCGTAACAATCTGCTACATTTATTTGTTTTAAAATGATGGAATAAAATTTTGTGATATTAAAGATATGTTACCTTTTAATGATTAAAATTTATTTATAAAATGTTTTAAAACCTGATATTTATTAACAGTTCGCCTTATTTTAGCTGATAACAGATATTGTTGATGTGAAATTGAAATAGAGAAATAAGTTTTTACTGAACACTTCTTTTATAAACTTTACTTATATAATTATACAAACTTCGTTCTTTATACCACAAATGATTATTTCTTTTCCGCTAGATTTGGTATTTTTCTCGGGTTTGTTTGGATATGATTACTTGATTTACTTATTTTGTATTGGTTCAAATGCTGTTGATGAGAGCTTAGAGACTTTCTTTGTTAATGTTAGATCTACGTTTGGTTCTATATCTAATGATGTAACAAAATAGTTTTGTAAATACAGAATTTCAAAAAAGTTTAGATTTTTGACTATTTTTAGATATGAAGTACAAAAATTCAAATTGACAGTCCACACCTGCGTGTACATTGACAGCAAGACTAAGATTTATACTATGATTACCTTCATACTTTCGAATCATTAATTAAGGGCTTTCCTTCCAACGGAAAGCCCTTATTGTATTTCTTCTGGGGGTATAGGGAAATTATTGTTCCGCCAAATTTGAAAAC
>JARWCS010345491.1:0-11324 GCA_034783895.1 Geukensia demissa | reverse complement strand
AACACGGGGTCCTCAGGACGGATTGTGAATTTATACATCCCCCACAATCAGGGACGCCCCTTTTAGAGGACTAGTGCTTCAAGGACGGAGATACCTAGTAACTATTCTTTCCCCGGCACAACCTTTGAGAAGGGCAGTTCGAGTATTTATACATCCCGCTCGAACTAACGGACGGCCCTTTAGCAAGGGTTCTACCTGCAGGCGGAGAAACCGAACGGCCTATTTCTATACCCCGGCCGCCCTCGGGGGCAATAGTCAATACATGGTCCTCTCCAAAATTGTGTCCGACATCCCCGCCTTCCAGCCAAGATGGCCGCATCAGCCAAATTTAAGTCAATATAGGACCCTATGAGAGATTCATTTGAAAATCTTCTTGAGTGAAACTAATGAGCCAATTGCAACTAAGCCTTGGTGGAATGGTTCGTTTATTGTCTTCTACCAAAATTGTATCTTCCATCTCCGCCCCCAAACTAAGATGGTCGCAACAGTCAAAACATAGGATCCAATTGGAAAATCACTTGAAAATCGTCTTGTCTGAAACCACTTAGCAAATTTCCATCAAACTTGAGGGTGGAATGATCCTTTCATCTTATTCTACCAAAATTATGTCATCCCCACCAACCAACCAAGACGGCCGCCACGACCGAACATAAACATAGGATAATATGGGAAATTCACTTGAAATCCTTTTGTCGAAAACTACTAACAAATTGCAATCAAACTTTGGTGGAATGATCCTTTCATCCTTTTGCGTAGCACCCTATGGGAAAGTTTGTTGAAATGTTCTCTTTACAAAATTATGTGTTGCAGCCCTGCCTGCCAAATAAGTTGGGTGGCACAGTTTTGAAATAGGACTCTAAGGAAAATTAGATTTAGAATCTTATTGAGGGAAACTACTGATACAATTGCCCTCTTCCAAATAATTGTACAAATTTTCCCCCTGGCGAAAACCAATGAGGAGTCTGTCAGTTGAGCGACACAGTTATCCGCTAAACTAGTTCAACCCCACGACATGCCCCAAGTCAGGAATTGTAGTCATAGGTTTGTCTTTGTATTTAATGTTCTGTTACATGTAATTTTTTTTTAATATTCATAAAAGAGGTATTATTTTCATAAACACGTTTTATTTATTTGGGGCCATTTAGAGCTTCTCACACGGAATGGTATTTCACCCTTGTGGGGACCTCTAGATTCATAAATACCCTCTGTTCATTTCGTGGTTACAGGGCGGTCTGGCTGACATTTACCCTATATCTTTTCATTTTCACATTGCGAATTTTTTTAACTACTATTTTCAATTCTACATAAAATTTAAGACCATGCATCAAAACACTAACGAGGCTATTAACAATTCATGGCATTTACATATAAATATCTCACTTGTCCGGTATTGCTGTACAAAGTTTGATTAACGTAGCATTGAGACTGGATAGTCTTTGACGTCCAAAGTATGCATCATCATTAAAGAACTCCGAACCCTGTAAAACAAATAGACAAAATTATTATATTCCCATTTTGCGGTCGATATATATTGCTCCCGGTGTCTGTCCGTCGTCTAATGAATAACCATTTGAACCCCTTCATCACTAAGTGAAACTTTCACAGAATCTGTCTCATGTAATGTCGTTATGTATTTCCTAGCTTTTGTTCCGACGACATTTAGCAACAGGTAAATGTGGAAAGTAACATCGACTTATAGAGACAAGTTCCTCTGCTAAAATGTTTCACTTTATTTTACATTTTCCCTGTTTTACCATAAACGTTAACTGGGTAACAAAGTCTGATCTATTGAGGTTAATTGTACACATTTTGTCGGCCAGCATAAACTGTGGTTGCCTCACTTCATCGGTGGCATTAATGGTCATACCAAAAAGTTGTAGCGAAAGAAAACCGAAGGACCAGACAAAAGAGGGAAATCGACAGATACGGATCTCTAGATCACAAACAAGACGGAACATAGCACAAACACATATAAAACTAACAAACATATAACTACATGTATAAACAATGCTGACCCCACATGCCGGAAGGGTAAGTTGTTACTGCATCTTTAAAGACACCTAAAAATATCGACTTTACCATAGCTTCATATAAGGGAATAGAGTTTCATTTGGTGAGCGCAGCTCAGGGTTTTTTTTCTAGTGTAATAAGTTCCAGAGCAGTTTCTGTTTTAGAGATAACTATGAACACCCATTAAATAAGGATATAATGAAAAAAATGAATCATACAAGGGACGGGATGAGGGCCAGCCCGGGGAATTTTCTTGCTGCAGGTTGCCAAAAGAGTCTGTCTTGGATACGGTAGGTTATTTTAGCATTAGAATCTGACCTTCATCACAAAGGATCAACATCTTTTGTGTGCTTAGAGCGTTGTGTTCCCCTGAAACGGGACACGGCGGTAACGTCCTCTTCAGTGAAGTTAGATGGGAATTTATATAATTTACAGGCGCCCAATTAGCAGGGGTTCTGCCTGCAAGTAAAGAAACCGAATGGCTTATTTCTATACACTGGCCGCCCTTAGAGAGGGCTTGGCTGTACATAATTGGGATTAAAGTAATCAAGCCACTAACTGCCCTGGATGTTACGACACGGTGGAAATAAGAAAACATATTGCTTATACAAAAATATAGTCCTATTTACGCTTTACGACATTTATTCCATATCCTTCATTTTTATAATGTATTTCAATAGCTAGGGGTACGATAAATGTCTTCGGATAAATTTGAGCCCGGTTTCGTGAGTTTAAAAAAGATTTGCAATTTTTCAGAAGTACTTTTTTTGTCCAATCCAAAATCGCATTGTTGATAGACCCAAGCCGCATTAAAAACAGAAAGTCCAGGCCATGGAAACATTATATAAAACGATACAAAAAGGCCTAGAACGAGAAGATTTACCCATACCACGGACGAACGGTTAAAATATACGAGCAGGCGTTGTATCGACACAGGAAAGTGTACGGCGATAACAGACCTACACTAAAGACGGAAAAAGTGGAACCTAGTATATCAGTCAAAGAGGAATCCACACAGGAAATAGAAGAGAGTTGACTTGTAAAGGAAGTTATCGATAGTGTGCCAAAACACTTAAATTAAAGATTTTTTTTTATTAAAAAAGATGAAATCGAGTACGTAGAACGAGAAAGGTGAATCACAATACAAAGGAGAAAAGATCAGAGGAAGTAATGTCGTCGATTTAGTCAACGACGTATTGCGCAAGAAAAAATATTTCAATCCCGAAGGCTGGGAAACCTTTGTTGAGGCACTGAGTGAAGCCAAACTTCCCTAAGATTGGATTGGTCACGAAGAGAGATGGTGCTTTATCTATCAGACCAAGATGACACCTAGAGCTAGAAAACGACAACAGAGCACTTTTCCGGAGCGATGGGCCACACAAAAAGCATAAAAAAAGTCATCAAAACCCAAGACTCCACACAAAAGGGTTCCTTATTAATTAAAGGCCGATCTTTTACTCCAAAAGGTCATTTGTGGAGATGGAGTCGCAGTAATACGATCCCCGTGTTCTTGGTAGTTATGGAGGTCTTGATAAAAACAGACTCAAGACGCTTATACACTACATAAACCGACGAGAAGAATATTTCCCAGAAGAAAAGTACTCGTGTTTGGTATCGATCACCAGTGGCAAGCCGATTTAGTAGACGTTGCAAAACTGTCGTCTAAAAACAACGGACAAAAATACCTGTTGACGTGTATCGACGTGTTGTCCAAATACGCCTGAGTGATTTCACTCAAAGATAAGACCGGAAATGTCTGGTAGTGGTTTTCAGGATCATTTTCAAGTCGGGAAGAATTCCAATTCAGTTACAGGCGGATAAAGACAAGGAATTTACCAACAGAATGTTCCAGACCTTTCTGAAGAATCGAGACTCACTGCTTTACGACCCACAATAAAGAAACCAAAGTTTCGTCGAACGTTTCAACAGGACACTCTAGACCAAGATGTGGAAATATTTCACCTATAGAGAAACTTTGACATACTTGGACGTTTTGGATGACATGGTGGATTCGTACAACCACACCGTTCACAGGACCATTGGAATGCCTCCAGTGGCAGTGACGTGGGCAAACCAAAACAGACTCGTGAAACGAATATATGAAACGTCTTGAATAAGTGCAAATTGAATCCGGTGAATCGGTTGCGTTTGGCCAAAAGCAAACGAACTTTTAATAAAGGATACTTACCCAACTGGACAGCAGAATTGTTTACTGTTGTACGATGCATTGAAACGCGACCTTCCGTCTACTTGTTCAAAGACGACAACGGGGAAATATTGGAAGGTCCATTATACGCCTAAGAATTGCAGGAAGTCATTAAAAAGGACGACATGTACAAAATCGAAAAAATCTTGAAAAAAAAAGAATGAAAGGAAGAAGATTCCAGTATCTTGTCAAGTGGTTGGGCTATCCCGAATTGTTCAAGAGTTGGATCTTTAATTTGGATGTACATAAGCGAGTAACAGCACTTTGTCGGCGGCACATCTGAGCAGTTGTTTGGAATATTTGTTACCCAACCCCACCATCAGAACACAAGCATGTTTTTTCTGACGTTACCCAGTTATAGTTTTATGGGTTAATTTCCCAACAACACCTTGACTCGATACACAAGACTACTTCAGATGCTGAACTTGGATGGCTCCGAGAAGTGGAGTAGCCGAAATAAAATATCCCCATAGCTGTTACAACCTCCAAGAAAAGGAAGTCCAGCAGGCTAATTTCATTCAGCGAAAAGCTTTCGTAAAGGGATCTAGGCTTAAAAACACAGAACGGAACTTATATAGAAATTCGACATCGGATTAGACGTAGTTAACCAGAAAGTAGGAATACAATCAAAGACAACACCCAAGTTACCCTCCTTCCAATGTAACAGTACATGTTTGGATACTAACAATCAATTTTCAAAACTGGAGTCGTGCCATTCGAGAGTGGACGAGTGGTGGTAACACTTCATTGTCGAAAAAGACGTCATACTTTCTATTATGCCGCCCTATACTTGTGACGCCAGATCTTACTAAGACTATTATCAACATCAAGCTGGAAGCGGATTCCCCTCATATACCGGAAGTCGTGTTCAGAAAAAGAGATGGTTTGGGCAGAATGTATTTGAAGGAACTTTCAAAGCCGCCATGTCATTACTCAAGAAAAGAGTCAAAACTCTAAGGCTAGAAGCTTTGAGGACCGGATTGAACATTGTAGGAAACGTGGTGCAAGGAAAGAACGTCAACAAAGCCGCCCAGTCGAGACTGAAAACGGCTGGAAAAGATCTGGTGAACAAGGCCATCGGGTTCGCCGGACCTCCTGGAGAAATGACTATAAAAAGGCCCGCGAATGGAATGGCCGCAAACGTCGTCACACCAGACAACGGAAAACATCGAACGACATCTTCAAATAAGAGATTGCCCAACACCAACATTCGTGCGAATGCACGAAATCGGAATTGGATTCGATTGAAGTACCTCCTACCAAGACTAGTGTGGAGGATTGCTATTGGGAACAAAAAGGATTGACCTCAGCCTTAACAGATCAAGAGACCTACGAATTCGTCGAGAGTACGGCTGGAGAAGACTACATCCATTTGTACAAAATCTATTTGTCCGTAGAACGCCAGATCGTCAAAGACGACGGGAAGTACTTGGTCAATGATTCGGACGTAGGACCCGTTAACCTATGGATGCATTCTCTCTTTAGCGACGTGGGTGTCAGTCTCAACGAGAAGTTGGTAACTCCACCTACCAACGTTTACCCATACAGAACCTAATTGGAAACTCTACTGAGAAACGGACCAGCCGTCAAGGATTTCCAACTGACTGGAGTTATTTGAAGAAAGATACACCGGACCACAAAGAAAAGAGAACGAACGATAACAAAGGACTCGTTAGTATAAAGGCGTTAATTACATGAAGTAAAGCGGTTCAGATTATGGGAATACTACATTTGGATTTGTTTTGTCAACACATATATTTACTGAACCAAGAAGAACTTAATGTCAAATTGAGAAGAAGAGACGCCTTTGCCTTAATGGGATATACAAGTGGCTACAAGATCAAGATTAGAGATCTGCGTCTGGTTGTCAGGAAAGTTCAGGCGAGTCAACCGATTCGAATAGGACACGTTAAAGCTTGGAGAAAACTAGCTGTAAATACCCCATCAGAACAGTAAAAGTTAAAGTTGGTAGGGTACCTACGGGAACTCCAAGTACATTCAAGACAACATATTTCTGGGACAGATGCCAAAGAGACTGGTGATCGGATGCCTCGAAAATGACGCTCTGAATGGTTACATCACGACGAATCCGTTTCATTTCCAACACTTCAAGATCAACTTTGTGACTCTGAAATTAGACGGCACCAAGCCGTTGCAACCAGACACAAACGGATACATAAGGAGTTACATGGGCTTTATACCGGCAAATTGTTCCAGCATGACGGAAATACCATTTCCGGAGAAGACTACGCCCAAGATAACACATTGTTTGGATTCGATCTCACCCTGACACGTTTGAAGTGGTCGACCTTCCAACTGGTAAAACAAGGCAACCTACGTCTGGATATTCATTTCGCCGATGCTCTGCAAGCCACCATCAACGTGGTCCTGTATGCAGAATTCTAAAACGTCATAGAGATCGACAGAAACAGACAAGTCTTGTTCGATTACAGTGCATGATGAACACACACGAGATCGAGACATTATTGAAACGTCATCTTCGTATCAGCAGAGTGTTTAAAGGAGTGTATGCCAGAAACAGACTACCAAGACTATTGAATGTGGCTTCAGCCCTGTGGTTGGAAACACTGATATGGACGAATAAACCAGGACGACACTGGATACCTATATACATTAATGTCAATTCAAACGGATCGTAGAATACTATTATTCGACTAGAACACCACCTGTGTTGGAACCCTACATGGGCTTCATGAATAAACATTGTCGTAAATGGAAACACAGATATGGACGCACCAGGACGATACTGGATAGCTATATACATTGATGCCAATTCAAACGGATCGTAGAATACTAGGATTCGACTTGAACACCACATGTGTTGGAGCCCTACATGGACTTCATGAATAAACATTGTCGTACCTGGACGCACAACACAGTGAAAGTACAAGAAAAAGACTCTATCGTGTGCGGATAGCATTGCATCTTTTACCTAATTCATCGATGTACGGGACGTTCCATGACCGATGTGACTCGGAAGTTAGAAGATATCGAAGAAGCCAGTGACATTGTTCAGAATTTTATTTGCGTCGTAAATAATGTTGTCTGGTAAATGAAATTTGTGTTATGAATTTTCGTGTTGGTTGTCAATGCTCAAGTGTCTTCAGATTCAGACATGTCGTTTGTAAATTTCAAATAGGGGACGTGAAAGAATCGTACCGCGTTCGGCCTATATATACGGGTATCGTTCTTAGTGTCAGTCTAGACAGAGCACAGACAAGTCTTGTTGGTGACGGAAACGCCGGTGGACGAGTTGGTGCAATAGAATGACTAAGCGGAATTCATTATGCATCATCCCACACGAAAAGGACGGCCCAGTGTCTTTTTGGAATCGCTACCCAGAATGGGACAAAATGCAGTTCATGCCTTTTGTTTTGGATTGATGACCAAGAAGAGGGAAGATCTGGTGTCGGTGCTGTGTGATCCCAAGAAAGAAAACATGAAAGTTTGCTTTCCGGAACAGTCCCGTTTTCTTCTTGGTAGAACAGTATACTTGATCGTCGAAGAAGAAGATGTCACATTAAAGGACTGAAGGAATGAATCTTTTTCCCGTTAGTACGTTAGGTACAACTACGGTATTTCTTGGACTACATCGACGTGACGGTCCACTACATGTTACACAACAGATACACGACACTGGAGAAACATTTGGGAGATAATGTCTAAGTGAAAGCAGAGAGACAACAGAAAATGATAGATTTTCGTCAGTACTGGTTTGGCATTGACCCACAACTCTTCCGTCTCCACAAGTGATCGATTTCATCTTTGAACAGTACGAGAAGCCAAAGGGCGTCGATAAAACTATTCCAGAAGTGAAGAACACGTTGCCGTGTTATACGACTCACCAGAACGTCGAAGGAGAGATTTTTGCAGTGAATTTTACTCCAATGGACCTGATACAGACTGTATTTGAATTCACAATAAAGTATCTGAACCTTGAATATAAAAATAGGAGAAGTGGCATGATTGTCCACGAGACAGCCATCCACCAAATGACAGTCTAATCTAAACTTCTATAGGTCCCACTGCGGCCTTCAACAATGCACCAGAGTCCACACCATAACGGAAGCTGTAAAAGGCCCCGAAATATAAAGTGTGAAACTATTCATAAAGCACAAAAATCGACCGAATCTATTGAAAAATGGTGAACAAATAAAAATAAATGACTAATTAAACAAAGACAACCACTGGACTACAGATACCTAGCCTGGGGTAGGCACATAAGTATGTGGCAGGGTTAAACCGGTTGGTAAGCGCTTAAAATTTGAAACCAGAGTTAGTTGTCGATTCAAACTGTCGTACGAAAGAGCCCCTGACCACCGAAGAAGAAATGTTTCTTGCTCCCTTTATAAACAAAGAGTTACACCCCTTGGGTTCGCTTCCGCTCGAGTATACGCAAAGACTATAGTCTACCGCTAGAGTACAAGATCTTATATCATAAATCCATTCCGAAAACAATAAGATGAAAAACATAAAAAACAGGAAATTTTATTCGATTTCACTTGCGCATGCGTAGAAGACAAATCCTACTGTAGCGGATGTGTACTCACACCAAAAATCCAGAACTATTCCAAAAACACATAGAATAAGACCAAACACCGAAATACACCCAAATTCGAAAAAGCACGGGAAAAAATGGCGCATATGCGCAGGAAAAAACTACTGAAGCAAGGGCTTCACCCTCACTCACCCCCAATGACCCCGAGAAAACTCGAAATAATCATAGAATAAGACAAAAATAACCGAAAAAACAAAAAAAAAGCGCGGAAAAATATTTGCCGTAACCTTTAATGGTGACTTCATTTACGGTCACATGATTTCCGGTTCCTGTCATGTGACTTCCAGTGACCTCATTTTCGGTCGGGTCCTTGGTGGCCGAGTGGTCTGGGTAGTTGATTTAAACTTACCTGTACAGATCACTGTAGCCTACCATCTATACGGCCTGAGTTCGAACCTGATCTTGTAGGTTTCGTTTAACTCGCATCTTACGTGATCAGGTTTGTCAGTAACCTGCCCAAAGTGGGTGGATCTCTCCGGGTACTCCGGCTTCCTCCACCAGTTTAATTCACTGCGTGATATGACTGAAATTGTTGAAGTGGCGTTAAATCCCAATCAAACAAACAAACAAAAACACATTCCAATCAATATTATTTATGATGACGTGACTTCTCAGTTCTTCCTGAAAAAATACGACCTGAGCTGTGCCTATATAGTTCTCTTTTATAGTAACTTACCTCTGGTACCCCGAACACATCTGTGTAAACAGATTTAATATCATCTACATTCTTCCAATCAAATCCATTAGCCATGACAAGCTTTTTGCTTTCTTCTCCGTACTGTTTTGTCTTTAGGCTGATGTTAAACTAGACAAGAAAAAATTGTTTAACACTTCTTAGATGTATGCTACTTTTAACATTAGTATTTTGATCAATAGACTAAATTGGTCAAATGTTACACAATATGTTCTCGTTGGGTACTATAGACGAAGCCGATCACTATGGGTTGAAACACAGCACATGGGGAATATAGGCGACTTTCTCGTAAAAGACACAACTAGACATCAAAATTAAAAACCGGAATTATGGTTTTTTTTGTTCCGGCGCTTTAATTAGCAAATAGACAACTAAATATGGATATATCTTTAAAAACTTCGTAAATTCATTTATTTGCAAGTTTTTTTTTTAAATGAAAAAGAAACATTCCGCATATAGGACACACAAGTTAACTCTGACAATATATTTTTATCAATTATATATTTTTAAAGCAAGTAATAAAACACAAGATTTAGATATTGATTAGAAAGTGTATGTTAATTACTTGCGTACTGGTACGTCAATGATCAGGACTGATATGAAAAGCAGGATAATTGCTAATAATTGCCAACCAGGGTCCAGTTGTTCGACACTTTTAACTCATGGTTAAATTTTAACGTGTAGTTAAATCCTGTACAAATCAACCAAATTTAACATGGAGTTAACAGGTTGAACAACTGGGCCCTAAAGACGTCAAGTAGACCAAATGTGTTATCACTAAGATCATATATTACTTACTTGGTAGTCAAATGAAAACTTTTCATCTTCTGGGAGGTCTTTAACCTAAAAACAAAAAACAACACTATTCAGTGTTTGTCGTGGTTAGATAAGATGAAAAACAAAATCCACGAGGAGTAACCGAAAACTAAGAAACCAGGACCTACTTTTAAGATAGGTGAAAAGAAGACAAACAATATTGCACAAAACCCTAAATATACATAAAGGACGTGTTTGGTGCTTCGGGAGAATACGCAGCTCCTGTTCCACTAGCGGCAAATGTCGTATCACTCGTATTTAATGCCGTTGATTTATTTAAAATAGTAGACGGTAAAAGAACAGGATTGTGACAATGGCATTCGGAACATATCCGGTTTTATTAGTCTTACGAGTAGCAGCACATTAAAGCGTCGATTTATTACTCAAACTCAAGGGGGTGGGGGTTTGCGTGGTCTATAACGATGATAATTTAGAATCTGGTCAAACATACTTCATGTAAACGTTGCTTCATTGTTTTAAGGAAACCAATAACGAACTTTTTGATAATTTGCCTTATCGATATTGTGCAAGAGCAACACATTTCATGCATCATAGATGGATTATTTGGATTCGCGGAAGAATATTTGCAGAAATAAAGTTTTCGGTTCGATTAAAGAGAACAGATTTAGGTTAGTCCGTGAGCTAGGTCGACCTACCGTGCACCCATCCCTGGACTCTACCACATATGATTTTTTGATGTATTATGGTCAGAACTAAAGGATTTTAGATGTTCCCAAGATAAATTTTGGGATAGGCTATATATGCCAGACCAAAGTTTAGTACACCCCTCAGATTTTTTAGATTTTAGTTTTTCAAGGAAAGTATGTTTCCGAGAGCCCTGACAGCGCCACTACTTAAGAAAGACTTATGAATTTAGTATCAATGGAAAGCTACAGGCCTATCCTTTCGAATGAGCCTAAAATATATAGGCTTTCTCTCCTTACTTTAGTAGTAATCGCTAAAACATTTCCCCTACCCCTAACGAAAACAAACAGAAAAGAAAATAGGATCTTTTCTTA
>JARWCS010345481.1:0-11324 GCA_034783895.1 Geukensia demissa | reverse complement strand
ATAAGAATGTACAAATTAACTTGAAGTGGCCTTACATTTTACCAATTAAATAAACTGATCTGAAGGTTTGTACATTATTGAATGGTGGTTCGTTTGTAATTTACAAAAATGATTCAAGGTTATTAATAATGCTACATTTATTTGTACTGCCTGCTCTGTGATTTTGGGTTTAAGTGGATGTCTTGATAATCTAAAATAATAATTTGATGGCCTTAAATATAAAAAAAATGTTTTTGGATCCATCAGTCACAATAAAATTGATATTTATGTTTGTTTAGATTCACTGTTACATTGTTTTATCAGTCACGGTCTTTTACAACCTGTGAAGTCTTCAATTGATTGAGAACAGGCCATCAGGATAAATCTTTTCTACTTCATACTTGTAAATTCTTTTATGATACATCAAACTTGATTATATATCCGTGAGAACAGTCTAGGATTTATTTTGATGTGCACAAAATTTTAAATAAAAATATAACATATCTATACTATTAACTGTCAAAAAACAGGCTGTGTGGTTCTGATTTACAGTATTTTCATACACTGTATATAGAAAGTCAAACAAAAACTACATGTACATTTTAAATGGTTTATGCCTGAATAAGCGTCCCCTATATGGTTAAGGAACCATTGTTGCACAACTGGCAGAAATTAACTTTTACAGCCTCCGTTTTGGTATGGACTCTGGTTCATAATTGAAGGCTGTAATGGGACCTGTAGACTGTCATTTGGTGGAAAGCTGTCTCATGGACAATCAAGCCACATCTCCTATTTTTATATTTCTAGCTTTTAGCGTCACTGACAACAGAAAAAATATTTGATATTTACTCATCATGTGCTTTAGACAATGTTAGAAAAGTTTTACATGACCAAGGAGAACACAATTCTACATGTATATTTTAGGAGATATTTTAATACATGAGAGGGTAACTAGAATCCTTCATTTTGGCATGGGGTATTCTTCAAAACAGAAACACAGTCCAGACCAAACTTGTTAAATTCAAGATTTTGCATTTTTTAACAAACAACCCACATTTTGATTTTTTAAGCTCACTTTTGGCTTGTTAGGGCAAATCAAAACACCATGTTTAAAATTAACTAATAAAAATATAATTAAGAAAAATAAAATTAATATGATAGCAATATCATGAAAGGGGGTTCATATTATATTAAGACTGAGAAATACTCTCTAAGGGTATGAAAAAATCTAATTATTAAATTAACGACAACGAGAAACACAGAAATTAGTAGTACATGGTGTACATGGTGTATATGATGCAGGTTTTATATCATTAAGCACTAGATACCTGTTATTAAACAAGTATCTTTGATGAAGGACTTCTCAAGGTCATTACTGCCCAAAACACTAATTCTGTTGATCATTAGAAAAGTAATAAGTCTTTTGATGAGAAATCAATATTTAGGAAAGTATAATATATAAGGCCTGGCATGGTGTTTACTTATAATAAACATCTTATTAATAAAAATCAATATTATAAAGGATAAGATCTCAGTAAACAACTGCTACATGGTATTAGTACTTTAGTTGACACAAGGTTTCAGGAGTGATAGTTAATTTGTTATTCAATGTCAGTGGTTTCTGTTTGATCTTTGACATTAAAATGTGATAGTCTTAAATTAGTGGAAGGGTGTTACATAACTTCATATGGCAATCATTAGAAAACTTTCAAGACATTGATTTACATTAATATGGTCCAACTGAGAGCATTAAATTGCTGTGTAGGAGTTAATCACTTTCACTGCCCACTTTCATGACATTGTTGTCCATTTTATTTTCCTCTGTTGTCAATGGCCATGGAAATTCTTAAATGGGAAACATAAGGGTTAAACTGAATTTATCCAGTTTACTCAAAGTAAATTAGTCCTAACCAAAAATTATTCATGTTGTCATTCTGTGTAAAAACCACTAAAGGTTTATATGACTAGGGACATGTACAGTATACATTAAAATTCACCTGTCTAATTCATTATGTTATATTTTATATAAATTATCATGATTATACCAGTACTCATAATATTATGATGTAATTTTATTCAATAAATCTTGTAATAAAATTCAGATAATCTCTCGTTAGGAAGCAGTGTTATATATACATATAAATATTTATATTTTGGTGAACTATAGTACATTCTAGGTTGACAATTTATTGATAAAGAATTGATGATAAAAATAAATAACATTCAGGTTTACAGGTCATAAAATAAATTAAAGAAAATGATTTTGAAAATACATGTAGTTTTAATTGAAGAAATGAGGACCCTGAATTTGAAGTTATTGCATTACATAGTACATGTCAATGCATGTCAGAAAAGCTATAACTTCTCTGTGACTTTTAATGTAAGTCAATACTTAAGGACTTTGGGATAAACAATAAGGGATGAGTTGTTTTCAAATCCCTTTTAGGTGTAAATTATTTCTAAGTATTATTGGTATTCTTTGTATATTGATATTTTCGTTTTTTGCATAAAAGATGTTTACACAAATACATAGTGCTGTCAATTTAATTCATAAACTTGTTTCACAATGCTGTAGCATAAGAATACAATACAATACTTCTTTTTCCATAAGAATGGGCCCACGTGGGCCACAACAGGTATATGAACAAAGTCACAATACAATATAAATAAAAGAAGACATTATTGTAAATAAATTTATTTCAGTCGGAGAAACTAACTTTCAAGTCAATGTAGACCTGTCATTATTTTACATTGACTACTTAGTGTACTCATTGTTAAAATTTCAAAGTTTTGCCTAGACCTACATGATTTTACATAGACATTGTCCATAGATCTACTGCTAATTTCTTTAACTGTATATTACATATACATGATATATATATATGTCATCATATTTAGGAATATACCTGAGAGAGTTTCAGATACAGCCCATGAAAATGTGTGCTTTTGTAGCAGCGGGGGTGGGGGGCTTCAGAATGACTTATACCGGTAATTTTTACTGAATATAAAAATTGGAGATATGGCATGATGAGATAGCCACCCACCAAATGACAGTAGAATTTAATATGATTATTGTTGTTTACAGTGATGATGGGATGGAAATGGTGGAATTAAATGAGAATAATGTCAATCCAGGACAGAATAAAACTGGACCACAGGACTTTGAACTGCTGAAAGTCCTCGGTAAAGGGGGATATGGAAAAGTAGGTATCATACTGGCATCATGGAATACCAGTCCTTGTGAATAGCTCTAAATCTCTTTAAAAAAATTGTGTATGCATAAATTATACTGCTCTTACTTAAATATTATCAAAAATGTACATGTAACAAAACATTAAACACAAATACAAACCTATGACCACAATTCCTGATTTACCAATGTAAGATTTTGTTTCTCTAATTCTTCAATGGACAGATTCTGCCATTAAAATATTGGTAAAAACCCCTTGCTTAACAGTGACATCTCAAAGTCAAATAAATTGCACATGGTGTTGGTAAACTTTGCAAGCAGATTGAAAATCACTTTTTTAAAAACTGGACAAAATGGCATGAAAACTGCATAACAATTAGAGGAAAGGGATTTAGGAGTTAACATTATTGTATTTGAAGTTTTGCTGGCATCAATTGACGATTTGATGGTCGCAAATTGATTTTACTGGTGACGCATTATCAGAGCCATTTAACGGATATTTGCATCAAAATTAATGCCAGCAAATCTTCAAATACAATACTGTTAACTCTATTCTAATGCAAATAAGTAAAATTAAGTTTAATCTCAATTATATGGTATACATGTTGGTGCATGCATATTTCCTCCATTGGCACCAACTGTATTTGATGCCATGAAAATTTGGATGTCATCTAATCAAAATCAACGTTACTAAAATATTGCATTAGAATTATTCTTTTAAAATAACATTATTGGATCCATAATACTAGGTTACCAATGTTGCTAAGTATGGTGAATTTTGATGCATATTACAAGAAGTAACCTCTCATTATTACCATTAGATTCAAAACATAGAAAGTCCGAGATCGAAACATCACTAAGATATTTTTAACATGTTTAAATATGTATCATTTGTGAAATAGATTTATGTTTTATATATTAATAGGTCTTCCAAGTTAGGAAAATATCAGCACCTGATAAAGGGAAAATATTTGCAATGAAAGTTTTAAAAAAGGTAAGTTAGAATTATTTATTAAATCAATCTCGAAGGTTTTTACAGCTTTGATTGCAACCATGCTGTTCTTATAAGCAATACCCATGTCAACTGAACCCAGAATAAACTAGAAACCTGTCTATACTGAACCCTGGATAAAGTGAAAACCTGTCTATCCTGAGACCTGAATAAACTGAATACCTGTCTATACTGAACCCTGAATAGACTAGAAACCTGTCTATACTGAACCTGAATAAACTGGAAATCAGACTAAACTGAAAATAAAAATACATGAAAAGTGTAAATACCAGTAAATAGGGGAGATAACTCTTTCAATATCCCAAAAACTACTATCACGCTATAGAAATATTTTCAAAGACGAGCCATTTGACAAAGTCTTTACATTCTTGTACTAGTACTATTGCCACAACAAAACTGCATGTTAATTTTAGTATGCTTCTTCAGGTTATGATTCTGTCAGAGGGATTAGTGTGCAGTTTGAATATATCACTATTCTTTTATTCCTTGATATCCAGAAATGCCAGAACCTGACTTTTATACTTCATTTTTTACCCCCACCTACAAAAACACGATAATTTTCTTGTTATTTTTTTAGGCTTTGATAGCCAGGAATGCCAAAGCCTGGGCTTTTATATGACATTCCATACCCCCATACTAATAACACAACAGTTAGTATTATTTTGTAAGTTTTGATAGCCAGGAATGCCAAAGATCATGCTTTTATATGACATACATTACCCACTATGCAATTAACCAGAGAATTTTCTTTTCATTTTGTAGGCTTCTATAGCTAGGAATGCCAAAGACCAGGCCCATACCAAAGCTGAAAGAAATATATTAGAATGTGTTAAGGTAAGGTCAAGCTAGCAATATATAAATGGGTGGAGCACACAATTTGCCCCTATCAGCACCCATATGCCCTCAGATATAAACTAGAACATGTAGTACAACCCTGGGGAACAATGCACAAGAAGTCCTAAATCCAGTATTTCGTATGTAAGTTACAACTGTAACACAACCTTTCATGAAACTTTTGCCAGGTGTTTATGCCACTTTTCTGAGAGATATAATATTTTAGAGGTCTATTGAAAGATTAATTGTGACAAATCATACCATTCAATATTTAAATTAACAGCCAAAACTTCTTTAATATGTCAACATGGTCAAAAATAATGTCCCCAAGTTGGTACATTACATGTGAATGCCCAATGTACATTTCTAGCAAGAACACTGAGAAAATTTGATGGTAATATTGTGACTGTGTTTGTCTTCATAAGCACCCCACACAAATTTAGGATGTTTTTTAGAGATTTGTAACTTTTACAATTTAGTGAAAAAGTATCCCTGCTCTCTGAAAAAAGGGTTCATGCATTGTAATGGTTATACACTTGTGTAAATATAAAACATGCAGAATATTTATTACACTGGAAAAAATGCTATATTAATAAATGGTATTTCAAAAAATGTATAAATAAAGCTATAAAAATCTTAAATATTAACTACTTTGCCAATTATATTTTTTCATAAGAATATAGGCATAGAAAAAATCTGAATTTACAATATACATGTATATTGTGAGTGTTTTGCATTGAGCTATGATATAATTGTAACAGGATATTCTATAATTTCCATAAGATTGTCCCAGTTCTGAGGATATGTTTTACTGTATAAAGAGTAATTCGTTTAAGTTCCCCTGTTTAATTTAGTCTTCTTAGAACAATGAAACAACAGTATAATATTCCGAGTGTGGAGTCTCACCTTTCAATAAATATATGTCCAGGAGAAATCTAAAATGATGGAAGATGCGTCGTCTGCTAGGAAGAGAATGGTCTGGCCGGGACAAATTTAGAATGACGTAAAAGGGTGTCCCGATTGGGCCCCAACCTGGCCAATCCCTGGGATGTAAATAATAAACAAAAACAACACCATAATCATAAAAAGTTCTTTTCACTGGATAAGATTTTGTATTTTCAGCATCCTTTCATAGTAGATTTGATATTTGCTTTTCAAACTGGCGGGAAGTTGTATTTGATATTAGAGTACCTCCCTGGTGGAGAGCTCTTCATGCAGTTAGAAAGGGAGGGAATATTTATGGAGGACACAGCATGGTAAGCTGTAAAATAGATAGAGGGTTTTAAACACATCTCAGTTCAACCAAAATTAAATGCTTTTTGTTTCATAATCCAAAACAGAAGAAAGATTTCCTGCATTCACACATACATTTACAATTACAACACATCTTGTTTGAATTGAAATCAAATCTGTTCGCACATCAGTATTTATAAGTGTGGAACAAATCATTTTGCATAATGCACACAATCCAAAACATTATAAACAGATATATCATGACAGGGAGGGATATTTGTGAAAAAATACCAGTAATGGGAAGAAAAATTTCCCGATCTGATAGGCAGGGGAAAATTGATACCCAAGACTGGTATTTTTCGCAGATACCCCTCCTTGTCATGATATATCTGTTTAATTAGTCTGAATATCAATTTTTACGTGACAACTGTTGTGTTGTCTGACATTATTGTTACGTTTGGCAAATTTTTGGAACACTTCCGCTTTTATATTACTTTAGGCGATGAAGCAGAAACCTTCCGAATAATTTTTCGCGGGATGGAGCTCACTAGGGGAAATAGGGATATAACTTTTGGCAAATACCACAGTAGAGGGTAAAAAAGGCATATTTTTCAGGCACATACCCCGGCAGCTGTAAAAATGGTCAAATTCTTTATAAAATACACTGGCTGTGAACCAATCAGAATCCAGGATTCTTATATAACGTGTAATTATAGGATATATATGATTGCAATAATGTAATGCTTAAAAATGCTGCAGGAACCACTTTGAAATACTCAGCACAAGAGAAAAACTTTATAGTAGTATTTAAAAAATGGCAGTTATAGTCTGGGTTCCTTTATGTTGGCTTTCTTTGTATTGTAGACATTCATAAATAGAATTTTGAGTGTAAACTATTAAAATATTTAACTGTATTTTCAGTTTCTACTTAGCAGAAATTTTGGTAGCGATTGAGCATCTACATTCTCAGGGTATAATCTACAGAGATCTGAAACCAGAAAACATTCTGTTAGACGCACATGGTATGTCTTCTCTGATGCCAGATATTTTATTTTATGTCGATAAAGGCATGGATCAGTAGTCATAAACTGTCCATTAGATACATCTGAAAAAAAGTTTGATGTTTGGAGTTATTTTAAAATTTCGTTCACAAGTACATTTATTTGAAGAGAGTAGCCATCAGAACCAAGCATTTTTCAAAAAATGTGTGTAATTTTGAAGTGAAACATTGACAATTAGATGAACTTTGACATCTGACATCTAGAAAAGTAGGAAAAAAGAAAACTGATTTAGATAAGAAGCATATTTCTAAAGTCATTACTGAAAGAAACACCATGCAATATTAAACAGATATATCATGAAAGGTAGTTGGATTTGCGAAAAAATACCAGTTGCAGGAAGAAAAATGTACCAAGCCAATAGGCAAGGGAAATTTTATCTTAAGACTGGTATTTTTCGCAAATACCCCTCTCTGTCATGATATATCTCAGAGCTCCAGATAAGCTGCATTTATATTACCCAATCAAAATCAATAAAAACCAAATTAATTTAGCTGTTGATCGGTTTCGAAACCCTATTAAATTAACAATTACCCTATATATTGACACCACCTGAGTTTTCACCAAAAAGCACTGTACTCATTTGGGTTGATTATTCAAATCAAGACTGAAAATAAGTGAACCAAAAACAATTTACTGTTCAAGCTTTATATTATAACATTTGAAAAGTTATAAGGAATATATTTTGTCAAGCTGAATATTCTTTGTTGTAGGTTTTACAAGTATTGTATACTCTAATGTTAAATGATAATGGAAATTACTCAATAGTTTCATGAACTTGGGAGTTAAAAACTCAATAATTGGCAAAATGAAGGGGTGAAGTTAAATCTATAAAGCAATTAACAATTCATCACCCAATTGGTTTATAAAAATAGTAAGTAATTTACCCAATACATACAATCTTATCTGGAGCTCTGTATCTGTTTACTTACCAAATATCAATTTTTACATGACAACTGTTCTATATATGATAGGTCAGCAATATTGGGTAAGCTTTTATATTATCAGAGTACATGTAAGTCTGTCACATGTCTTTTGTCCTGGACCTCAATTTCACGGTCCATAGACTAGGATCAAGTTTTCATGCTTAGCTGTGATTCTAAGTGGTAGGTCAACAGTATTGGATGTGCTTATTTGTTGTTAGGAGTACATGACAGTCTGCCATGTATCTTATGTCCTTGACCTTATTTTCATGGTTCATCGACTTCAGTCAAGTTTCTTAACTGATCAACAAGAACTCACCCACTTTATCATATTTTAATTTTGACTATTGATTTGTTTTATTTAAATGTCCTGGTGGTATTACTTGCTGAATTTTTAGTTTAGAAAATGATGTGTCCACACGTTTATAGGGTCAAAGCCGCATATACAGATGAGACATTTTTGTGTCCACACTTGAGATATTTCCAACATTTTCTATGTTTTGTGCTTTTTTTCAAATATTCGGAACACTTATGCTTTTCAAAATTGATTAGTTATGTTACTTTAGGCAATGAAGCAGAAACCTTTCAAATAAATTTTAGCAGGATGGGCTTGCAAGGGGAAAAAAGGAATATACTTCTCGGCAAATACCATTGCAGACTGCTAAAAGACATATTTTTCAGGCATATACCCTGGCAGCTGTAAAAATGGCAGAATTCGTTAAAATGTGCATAAAATACACTGACTGTGAACCAATCAGAATCCAGGATTCTTATATAAGGTGTAATTATTAGACAAATACCCTCACCTCATTAATTTATTTCCCAGCATTCCAAAATTGATATAGACTGCAAAAATATACTGTGATCTTGTGCAAAAAATGAAGCTTGGTCCTAAATGTAAGAGGAAATGATACTGATTGATAAAATTTTGTGTTTTTTTTCATTACAGGTCATGTAAAGTTAACAGATTTTGGTTTATGTAAAGAATCTATCAATGATGGCTCTGTTACACATACATTCTGTGGAACTATAGAATACATGTAAGTAATAATGTATAACAATTACATGACTCCAGAAAAATACTGAAATGTGGACAATTGAAAATGACAACAAGTTTAAATGCCAAAAACCCCTTCAGTCGACATATTAAATCAATTACCTTTGAACCCTCCCCTCAGTCTGTATAATCAAAACTTATAATATGATATGTTTATCTGAATCCCCTTTGACACATCAGAATTTCTTTAATAAAACATAAAAATAGATGTTTTCTTGGTTAAAGATTTTCATGTTTTTTTAACAAAGTCAATGGTCAAAGAAAACTTTGGTAAAATAGAATTAAGTCTTGTTTTGTTGAAACTTAAGAGTTGAATTTAGTCAATAATAGATTGTCAACTTGCAACTTTGACCAAATTGTCTTTTTCAAAAAGTTTAATCTGACAAAGAAAAAAAAAATTATAGTGTCAACCATCTATATTTTTTGAGTTCAAAGTTTTCTTGGGCAAGTTTTCATGGAAGCATTGATAGGGTCAACAATGTGTTATGGTGATATCATGTTATAGATTATTGACATGTGTCTATGTGATTAAATGATAATATTGCTACTGTTTTTGCAAGAAAATACTCAGTCGGTTACCAGTACAAGTCAAAACCTTTAATTGTCTAATATTCTTTTGAAGTCTAGGTGGCTGAGTGGTCTAGGTAGTTGATTTAAACTTAACTTTACAGATCACTGTATCTTATCATCTATACAGTGTTGAGTTCGCACCTATCTGCGCATGATAAGGTTTGTCAGTTACCTGCCTGAGGTTGGTGATCCACTCGAGAACTGTGAGTTCTTCCATCAGTTAAACTGACTGCTGAGATACAACTGAAATATTGTTGAAAGTTAAACCCCAATCAAACAAACAAACACAACAGTATTGTTTTTATCTGCAACATCACCTGACCACCTGCCTTATATTTACTAGTATAATAGCTCATGCACACTTAGACAACAAAAAAGAAGAAATAAATTACAAAACTGTGAATAATACAGTTGTATTGGGCAGCATAATGATTTTCAAATCTGCCTAGAATAATACTTACTTTTGCTTTATATATATCTTGTTGAATGTTTTAGGGCACCAGAAATATTGACACGGAGTGGTCATGGTAAAGCCGTAGATTGGTGGAGTCTAGGAGCTCTCATGTATGACATGTTAACAGGGGCAGTAAGTTTTGAAAAAAGTATTTTTCTCAGTAATGTATTATCAATGTAGGGGTTCCTTCTTAGACAAGTGGGGCAGTAGGACCCGACACATTAGAGATTGTTATGCCAATGTCTTTGCCCACATGGGCTTGGATTCATTAATATTGGCAATAGTATATTAAACTTGATCACTTCTAATCAACAAAGGTATTACAAAACAGGTATAGACTATATTCACAGGCAATGGCTTTGTTGTCTAAGCTTCAAACCAATCTTTCCCTTGCCCTTGAAAAAAGGTTGCTTTCTTGTAAAACAAAACAGCATTTGCCCTCAAATCAAGTATAATCATATATTATAATTATTATAAATAAATAAAATAAACAGGAATTCCTAGTAAATTTTAGTTGGCAATTTGAATTTTGTCTGAATTCTTTGATTTTAACACAAAATGTCAGTATTCTTCATGAGGAATAATGTAGTTGAATTATGTCTCCACCCACTATGGTGGGGAGACATATTGTTTTTGGTCTGTCCGTATGTCCTGCGTCCGTGTGTCCGTCACAAAGTTTGTCAGCGCAACTCCTCCTTAACTACTGATCCGAATTTCATGAAACTTGGTATGCAGTTAGGACATCATATGTAGTTGTGAGTATTACCGGGAAATTTAGATCGTCTTATTTTTGTGGGAGTTACGCCCCTTGAAACTAAGAAAATTCTCATAAATTACCTTGTCAGCGCAACTCCTCCTAAACTACTGATCTGAATTTTATGAAACTTAGTATGCAGTTAGGACATTATATGTAGTTGTGCATTTCACCCGGAAATTCCGATCGTCTCATTTTTGTGGGAGTTATGCCCCTTGAAACTTAGAAAATTCTCATAAATTACCTTGTCAGCGCAACTC
>JARWCS010345470.1:0-11324 GCA_034783895.1 Geukensia demissa | reverse complement strand
CATTTTCTATGTGTCATGTGACCATTGTAGAACTAATTAAACTAAAAATTCTTTTGGATTTTCTTTTTATAGACATTATTCAATACAAAAAATATAAAATAATAGATATTAGCAAATTTTTATTTTTTTTAGCCAAATTCTTGGGCCAAAAATGGGCCTTAACGACCCTCGTCTTTTAGAATTATTCTGTGAGCGTTCAACATAGTCACTTAATTTAGAATTATTCAGTGGAGGAACATGGAAGTGGAGGACTATGCTAGACGATGGGCGAAGCGAGAAAAGGTAGAGGTTGACACCCTTTCGGAATGGGTCAAGACTGTCAGATCATTAATTCAGATTCGGATTAAAAATTACAAGGGTCGATGAGCACTAAAGCTCCATCAGTTTTCAAGGACCCTGCTATCTTGAGGGACTTGTCCGCCATCCATGAAAAATTTGTTGTTCTTCCAGTCGATAAAGCCTCAAACAACATTGTATTCGTTTGTAAAAAACACAATTGCTTGTTAAAAGAGCTCGGCATCAAGGACACATCTGGTAACCCGAAATATACATCTATTACACTAGGTCGGTTCTGTCTTCATTTGGTATTTACACCAAAGAAGATGAGTGGGATCTGGCTTCTTTATTCTGGATACCAAAACCACACAAGTTTCCATATAATGAAAGATTTATAGCGGGTTCCCCCAGATGCTCCACCAAGCCTCTTTCTAAATTACTTACAACTATACTGTCGACAGTCAAGGAAGGCCCTCAAAAGTACTCTTATAAAGCGTACTCCACTAGCGGTGTTAATCAATTGTGGATATTAAAAAACTCGAAAGATTTGCTTCAATACCTCAAATCTGACAGTTGGCATTCCAATGGGCACAAATTGTGCGCCCCTACTAGCCAACTTGTTTTTGTGCTCGTATGAAGCAGAATTCATTCAGGGACTCCTGCAAAATTACAAAAATAAATTGGCCAAATCGTTTAATTTTACTTTTCGCTAAATCGATGATGTTTTTCATTGAATAATCCTACGTTCAGTGAACATCTCTACCAAATATATCCCAGCGAACTAGAAATTAAAGAGACCACAGACTCAAAAAAATCTGCTTCATACCTAGATTTATTTCTCGAAATTGACCAAGAGGGAAAACTTATTTCTAAGATTTACGACAAACGATTTCAACTTTCCTATTGTTAACTTATATTATATATATATACCATATTTATGTGGCGATATTCCTGCTTCCCCTGCCTACGGGGTTTATGTTTCACAGTTGATTCGATACTCTCGCGCCTGTTCCAAATATCAGGTTTTCTGAGAGAATTGCTATTGTCGCATACATTACTACGACAAGGATACAGCCATTCAAGTTTGAAGTCGTCCCTTCTAAACTTTTATAGTCGCCATCACGAATTGGTTGATCCATATGGTATCAGTGTATCAAACTAGTTATGGACCTGTTACCGCTAATACAAAAATAAGTTGACCTCTTCTCGGCTTGATGCCAACCCGGATTTGAGATTTAGGATTCCACGACGGGTGTTGCGCGCAAGTCAGGGGATGCTTACCCTTCCGGAGCACCTGATCCCACTCCTGTTTTGTAAAGGAGTTCGTGGATTCCAAGCTTTTGTTCCTTTTGTTTCCGTTTTATCTTTTGGTTTGTTTTAAATTTGTCTTGTCTCTTTGGACTATGCACGTTTGATCTCTCGGATGGGTATTCTACACTGGACTTGTTAAATTGTCATGACTTCCTGTAGACTATTGCTGTCGTGAGCTATAGCACGTTAAAAATCCAGCCCAGCGTGTTAGTCTAGTCCAAAGCAGGTTCATTCATCAACATTCATTAAGATGCTCTCGTCCTGAATATACATGAATATTTGCTGCTGGAATCGATTATGAAGTTGAAAAACTTGTTTCTCATGGTTTTAGGTTGCTGTATTATTTACTTATAAATCATTTAGTTTCAAGTAATCTACTTTTAGATAGATTTAAAAAAAAAACGGCTGAAATTACCAATGAGGTTGAATGTGGTGGCCTATTCCTTGGCCCTTTTTCAAACTTATCAATTTCGAAATAACATTCGTTACGTATGTCGCCTTTTGGATTTTCTAGGAAATTACACGTGAGATGGCGGCTATTAATTGAACTCATTTGTCTCATCTCGCTGCAAAAAGTGTACACTCACAAATTGACAAGCGTCACAAATACTTTATTAGACAAATTATGGAAAAAATATCTGAACTGAAACCCCCAGTTCAGCTTTCCGTTTACCTTTTTTACCCAATAACTTATATGGGATTCATATTAGGCAAAATTGGAAAGAGTTGTGGCGCAACCAGACCATCCCAGCTTGCCTACATATGATTTTGGGCCTTGCTACGCCCCTGGTCATGATTGTACATGAGAGAGCCACCCACCAAATGACAGTCCATACCATAACGGAAGCTTTTTGTGTCTATTCAATCAAATTTAGAAGGATCCTTATAACAATTTTTCGTAACAGTAAATGAACAAATTCGCTATTGAAGCAGCCCAATTTTTGCCCATCAGTTGGAATTCCTGCGACCTATTAATAATTATAATTGCCAAAACGGATAAAAATGTTGTCAAGAAGGAAATTGACAAAATCAATCATCAGGTACAGTTAGTATATCTTTCAAATTTATCTTTTTCTCCACAGAAAATGCTCTTTCTCTGCTACAGCAAATGAACATAATTACATTTATCGAAACACCATTCAAATAAATATCAGTCAAAAAATTAATGTGGACGTGTAGTTTAAATAGTAAAGAAGTCATAACTATCAACTATTAAAAGCAGTTAATTTATCCCAACTTTAGTTTGTTATTCACTCCGACAATAGTTTACACCATTATGTTCATAAGACTTTTTACAAATAGTTGAAATAAAGGGTTTCTTATGTAATTTAATCCAGTGTAGAATACCCATGCGAGAGAACAAAAGTGCATAGTCCAAAGAAACAAAACAAACCAAAAGATAAAACGCAAACAAAAGGAACAAAGGCTTGTAAACCACGAACTCCCCAAAACAGGAGTGGGATCAGGTGCTCTAGAAGGGTAAGCATCCCCTGTCTTGCGCGCACCCGTCGTGGAATCCTTAAACTCTAATCCGGGTTAACGTCAATCCGAGAAGAGGTCAACTTATTTTCGTATTACTGGTAACAGGTCCATAACTAGTTTAGATACACTGATACCATATGGATCAACTAATTGGTGATTGTGACCATAAAATTTTAGACAATCAATACATGGTGGATACTTTTAAATGTTAAGCAGAGGCATTGAGCTTATCTGTGGAAAAAATGTGTCTGTCAACTATTTGACTGGCTGTTGAGTGCTTGGCTGGATGGTAGTAAGAACATCAATATAGATTTACGACACACCATAACCACATTTTGGCGGCTTTTTAGTCGGTACAAAAATGGATCTAGTTCCCAGTTTAGCTTTAATTCTTTAAGAGACATTTTTTGCTAATTTTCAAAATGGTTTCAAGATGTGAAATCTGGATACTTACAATATATTTATTTATTGAAAAAAGCGTCTAGTGATTTTATTGATGGCATTTTCTCTCGTTCACAATTTACGCTATAAGATGTGGAAGTGCGCTATAAATAACTCTGCGACACTGTCCCGACAAATTTAAGAAGAACGTTATTTAGGCCATTTTCACAAAAAGTTTTCAAGCTCTCAGTCCTCGAAGGTCTCCGGTAGGGTTCATGTAAAAAAATTGACAACCTGAGATCACCTGACATGCCGAATACCTTAATCATTTATTCTCATATTTGTTAGAGGAAAAAATGGTTTTTCAAAAGACACAGAGGGAAAAAATAACTGTTTTGCTTAGAAAATATATATGTCAGTACATGTAAAAGGCTGCGCACACCAATATAATTTATCTCGAGATAATTAAATTTTCGGGTATAGAAAAGTCAAAACCTCGTCGCAACCATCACAGGGTGTGGATACTTTAGGTCTTTCATCGTGGCGTACTGTGGCTGCTTCTGATGATTTTTGGGATAGATATATACCGGAATTGCCAGAAACTTAGACTTTGGCGACTGAAACAGAGACCCCTTCCCCTCTTAGGGATCATACTTATGGAAGACCTTTTCCGACAGCTGCTCCCCAATTGAGGCGTTCACACCCTAGTACCACTCATACTATTAGAAAACCATTGTACTCTTCTTCATTGACAATAATGGTCGCCTCTACCTGTTATCCAAGTCATTGCCTTCTGGAATAAGTAGTGATTGCTGTTCTCAAAACTAAGGTTTCATGCCAAACTCAGGGTTTTCCACATTATGATGTTTTTCCTGTCCACCTGGTAATGCCAGGTTTTAACACTAAAAACACACTTTCAATGTCTATAGTGATTCTGCCCCTAATTAGGACATTGAAGCATTATCTACTTCTATTTCAAAGCTTCGGGCTTAAGTCAACGCCCATTTTTTACCTTGGGTAATCGTCTTTCTTGTTTTAAGGAAGAAGATGTTGTTAAAACTCCAGTTTCTGGAAAGGAAGATTCAGACCAGGAGGAGAATAACATATATTTGGCTCTTAGGACTCAACAGGGATGCAACCAATGACGAGCAAACCCTCTCTCACCTGTGACAAGTAGGATAAATTTTTGCTACTGGTTCTTTAAGGTTTTTGGAAGGTCAAATACTAGTTGTTCAGGAGTTTGGTTTTCCCGCTCCACATTCATAATTAGGGAGGAACTTATTCTCATTCCCTATACCTTCTTTGCATGGAGATTATACTGTTTTGTAAGTCTCAAAATTTTGCCGTCCGTCCGCCAATCCTTCAGGCAATCAGAATATGGCGGCCGATGCTTTATCTCGTTCTCTGGTCTTCTATGAATTGTCTCCTGTAGTTTTTCAAGAGATCACCTTAAGGTGAGATCGCCCTTTGATAGATCTATTTGCTACCAGTTTGACCTATGTTTCTCCAATTCCAGAACCCAAAGCTACGACACTGGATACAAGTAATTTGTCTTGGAAAATGATCTTAAATTACATGACTCCCCCGTTTCATCGTCCTAAAATTCTGAGCAAAATTAAGATGGAAGTTTTTAAGACCATTTTTATTGGTCCAGCTTGGTCGACACAGTCTTGATTTTCCAGATCTTCTTCTGAGTCTATACTGAGCAAAACCATTAGAACTTCTTTTAACAAAGGATCTTCTCCCTAAAACACCATACAGGTCTGAAAGAACTCGGTCTTCACGTTTGGCTACTGTCAGGTCTTCCACAGACAGGACGACTTTTCAAATAATGCAACCATTTACATACCAAGAACATTTAGAAGCTCAACAGGTGCACCTTCTGATCTTGGTGTACATCAAGGCAAACTTATCCGGTCAGTCTCTGTCCAACAACTAGCAGACTTTTTGTCTGTATTCCTCCTTCTATAGAACTATTTTTCTTTCAGGAGGTTAAGACTTTCGTAATAACGAATTTTTGACATTAAATTAATTGATAAAGAATTTCTGTCTTGAGCGGCACAGGCAAAGACGCCTAGAGCTTCCTTGGGATCTTGAGCTAGTTTTGAATGCCTGACGTGAAATTGTCTTAGGATACAAATATAATTTTGTTATCCAGATTTAAATGGTTCCCCAGAAGGTTATTCAAATATTGCGAGTCGCAATTTATAACTTCAATTTTTCAATGTTTACGAAAATCTGAACTAAACGAGTACAATAGGAGGTTGAGGCCTTTTCAGTCCTTTTCCTTTAGGTAAAGTCGTAGAATAAGTAATCGTGTCTTTGCTTATTTTCATGATTTTTTGGGCAAGGGCACGATTTATAGCCTTTACTCGTAATGTATGTTTCACCATATACACTTCATATTGAATGGCCCACGACCAAAATAGCTCCTTCAAATTATAAGAAATGCTGAGGGAGGGTGTTATTTAAAAGAAGAATATGTATCTGTTGTGTAAAAGTGATCAATATTAAATATATGTGTTTTTTGGAAATTTATAGCAAAAGTGTTCTTGGTATAGGAGATCTGTGTACTTATATAAGTATAAAGGCAAAGGAAAATCCCTTTTGACCAAAAATATTCATATAATGAAAACATGTTTTCATGACACTTCAATCAGACTGAATTTTTGAAAAGTCAACGCACATGGTCATATTTGTGTAGTTGATAGTGTGCGTCTGTACCCGTATATGTCAAATCTTTGAGCATTTCTCTATAAACATTGAGTTCAATTGAAAATAATAGCAGAAGCGCCACTATTCTGTCAAATTATATCAATTATAAATATTTTTGGTAACAAATCTAATTTTAAATTAAAAAATCTTCAATGTAAGTTTTCTGTTGAATATATATTTTATTTTTTATCTTAATATTTCAAAAACCGCCATAGTTTGACAAAATTATTGTTTTGCCAACAAATTATATTGTTTCCTTTAATATCAGTATCATTTGTAAATGTTTCCTTTTACGAATGAAACTTTACTTTCATTTTTACATAAACGAAATTACATTTGAATGCCTGGTCTTTGACAATAATCACCAGTTGACTGATTTGCTGCCTTTGCTGATATACTTAAATAGGTGTAAAATGTGTCAAATGAGGCTTGAAATATGATCACCATGTTTGTTATGAAAATTCCAAGTTATGAATAAAATTTCCCGATTTTTTTCTGCTAATAGTTGATACAATGTGATAATAAGAGGCATATATTACAAGAAATTACAACATTTCTCATCCGTTGATTGTTGGTTTTCATAATATTAAACCTTGATTTTTGTGGGCATGATTTACTTGCATGTAGCATTACAGCATCCCAAAAGACTATTTTGAAAAGTCTGGGTACAGATCTTAGCGGTATGAGAACAAATTAAAATACATGTAATATTCTTATCATGGTGAGGGTGCAATGTCGTTTCCGCACCTCCAACATTTAGTGCTTGATATATCCCTTAAAACTGCGTGTCGAAAGTACAGATTTTCGGCCTAGCTACTCTATTAAAAATTTGATAAACTGTTTACGCAAATTTTTGATAAGGTCTGTCGCTTCACGGACTAAATTATGAAGGGAACTCGAATGCCCGTAGAACGGGGATGTAGGGTGACCCCCTGCCTCACGAATTTAAGAAAAGAATGTTGTTCACCTCCTTTGGATTATTATAGACACAAACAACAGAGACGCCTATTTTGATTTATCAGATATGTTTGATTATGTCGCGTTTATCTTTGCCTTTTTGATGAGAATTACAACCAAAAATGTCAACACGAAAGATTTATGCTATTTTCAGGCTGACGTATATATTTATGTAATGTTGGATTTTGGTACTTCTTGTACAAAGTTTGGAGATCGCACTTCCTATATTTTGGTCCTAATGCTACTGATGAGAGGTTACTACTTGAAATGTATATATAGCATATAAAATATATAAATATAGAATTCCCAATATTTATTTAAATTGAAACCACTAGGTCGATGCCTATATTGGTGGATTATAGGTCACAGAGGGTACTCACCAGTCCAGTTGTCTTGCATAAAAATGTTCAAATAATGTTTTACAGAAATTTGCTGCATTTGTTTAGATTCTAAAGCACTGAAAATACGAAAATGCCCTAAGCTGAATTTGGCGTTCTCTTTCGACCGTTTTGGATTTGAGTACTTCTTGTACTATGTTTTGATCTCGTACTTCCTATGTTTGGTTCTAATGCTCCTGATGAGATGTTACTACTTGAATTATACATATAGAGTAGCATATAAAAAGTCACAATTTATATTATATATTGGTAAACTTGTATTTTGAAATCACTATGGGACGCCTCTGCTGGTGACCAGAGGTCAACGAGGGTAATCACCAGTTATGTTGTCAGACTAGTTACATCAAATAATGTTTTAAAGAAATTTACTGTATTTGTTTAAATTCTGAAGCACTGAAAATAAATAAAGGTTTCGAAACGTACGTACTGCACATAGTAGTTGTCCCTGCTGCTGGATTTGGCTTCCAATTTCGATTTTTTGGTTTCGAATTATTCGTTTACTGCATATGTTAAAATTCTGAAGCACTAAAATATGGAAAGGATTCGATACGTATTGAACATAATAGTTTTATTTGGCTTTCTATTTATTTGGATTTGAGTACTTCTTGTGTGCTCAAAATACTGGTAAAACTCGATTGACTGGGTCTGATAAAAATTTCTACTGAAGCAATAGAGCCAAAAATAGAGGCCAAATTTTGTACATGTGTTTTGCGAAGAGTCCGGAAAATAATAGATAAATTTATTATTAAAAATATGTGACGAAGAACGTTCAAGGGAAAAATGGTAAGATGCTTAAATGAGGAGGAATACATGTAAAACAGCGATCGAGTCCATGATAGATGTTTTTTAGAAGCAGTGACTGCTGGAAAATTTTTACAGCGTAATCAATATTTTGCGTTCTGCCTTGTTTCAAGACGCCGATAAAAAATGAACTTCTAATGACTACATTTGTATTTATTATATAATAAATTTTCTTTATCATAACAAAAATTTCATTAATTTAGATTAAGCAATATGTTATTCATGAAAATTTGCATGAATAGGATTGGATATCAGGCAAAAGTCTATATTTTTCCTTTCCGCGGCATGCAGTAGGCGACGACCATGATGTACAGAGTTCGCACAGCAAGTTGAGGTCAGAATCGCCCGACCTTGGTTTAGTTTTTCGTGGTAAAAACAGCGGGGGATGACGAAAAAATCGACAAAGGCGATATCCCATTAGCTAAAGATAATGGCGATTAAAACATATTTTGAGACAACAGGGAAAGAATCGAGAAAGCAGATAAGAAGCATTTTGTCCGCTAGCGAGGACCATATCTTGGCACGTACCAAAAGAAGTCGTTTAAATGCATTTCTCACACGGGTTACTTTTAAAAAGTACTGCTATTAAACTAGAGGCCTACAAAGATCGAGAAAGCAAGGAAGAATACATTTCCCATTTTGAAAATTTGCAGAACTGGGTAGATAAAACGTTGCTGACAATCCTCTTATGCTTTGCGCTAGTTAAGAGACTTTGCCAGAAATATTGCAAATTGCTTAACTTCTATAAAGAAATTATATTATTTGCTAGTTCGTAAGTAAATTTGAATAAAGATTTGGAAATGCCACACGCCATTATCGATGGTTTCAAGATTTTAAACTAGAACAGATAAAAAAGTAAATCCATAGTCAATAAATGCGCCAGATGACTCAAACGGCATAACTAAGACAGGATGGCCCAGGAAGCATGGGCCTTAATCAGTTGTACAAAAAAATTTCATTCGAAAAGACTGTTGTACAAATGCAGAGATCTCGGACCTGATAGAAAGAAATGGGGCAATTTGGGGGAACAGATGACAGGAAACGAATGACAAGTCGGCAAAAATATAAGCTAAATTAACCGTAATCCCTATTCAGGATCCAGATAAGGGCAGAAATAGATCTGCGTTCGACTTCTTACTAAATGCCAAAATATCTTTGGAAATCAACAGATAATCTTGGACGGACAAACAGGAAAGAACATCGCATCGCATTGATACAGGGGATGCGAGACCAATCTGAATCCCTCCTTGATGAAAACCTTAAGCAAAGAAGAAAACGAGGACATGAAAAGAATAAAAGGCTTGAAAAGGAAATTAAAACAGCCTTAAAAATTCCTTGGTCAACGCCTACTTCGTTTGTTATCAAGCAAGATGAGAGCACCCTATTCTGTGTAAACAATGTTAAAAAAGGTGTATATCCGTTCTAACTGGTGGGCATGTGTTGTGAGGTATTCGTGTTCAAATGGTTTAAAATCATGAACCTTAATTCAGGATTTTGGCAAATAAACGTAGCATAATCAAACAAAGAGAAAATAGCATTTCCTTTCTATCATAACCTCTATCAATTTATAGTTATGCCATGCCGGATGGCTCATAGTCCAAACATGTTAGCACGACTCCTCGAAAATATGTTGAGGGGGGTTCCAATAGAGCGAATATACTGTATATGGATGGCATCACAGTTTTAGTATTACCTTTGAACGATGTGTCTAAAGATGAGTACATGTGGTCGATCGGCTGATAGAGGAAAGTTAAAAGCTCAATCCATCAAGACAACTGAATGAGAGATAAATTGTATTTCGGACACTGAAGGAAGCTTTTATTACATCACTAGTTCTGTCATACGACAAAAAGTCATTTGAAGAACAAAAACGATAGATGTTATATGATTGAAAAATTTAAAGCGTCTGACTGCTCAGACAGCAAGATTGCTACAAGAACTTGGAATGTGTGACTTGAGCTTTGTACACCAACCTGTAAAAAACACAAGTTTACCAATGTTGAATAAATGTGGTGAATTTTGATATGCTTTATACACATTTTTAGGAGTAGCATTAGAACAAAATCAAAGGAAAGCCAAGATCCAAGTATTTTAAAATGAAACATTCATATCGCAACAAACCTAAATAGGCAGCCAACTCCACCGAAAAGGACATCTATTATGTGCAATACATTAAATAATGCCTTCAGTGTTAACTCAGCAATTTAAAATTAAATGACATGCAAATGCCGACGCAATGACCTGAATCAACAGGAACTGAAAGCAATGGAAACAAACAGACAAACGTGATATAGAAAACAACAATGGAATTCAACGCAGTTACCAGAGGTAGACAGATGTGCAACGATAACACAGAAATCAAGAAAAAAGTTTTCGCATTCGATTGATGGAATTCAAATGAACTCAGACATCAACAATTGCAATATTTCGAAATTTCAGATATTTTGCAAATCTAGGAGGTGGGATAAGGCCAGATTGGAGCAATAAATCAAACAGATATTCTGTTGTCAAGACAATCTGGAGACATTTGGATGGGTATACTGCACGAGAAGAGCTAAAATTGATCAAAGACATCATTGGCCAGTTAAATACTGGTGAACCTATGAAACGATTTGCCCTAGACATACTTAGCCTCCTATCACACTTCAATAAAACAAATAAATATGCACTTGTCATTTCTTTGTAAACTGAAGTATTTCCCCTGCCAAAATCATGAAGCACAAACAATCGCAAAAACCTTAGTGGACGTATTATTAGCAGATTTGGTATCCCACTCCAGTTTTAGACTGATCAAGGTAAAAATTTAGAGTCAGAAACGAACTAAGAGTTTGCTAACTTTTTCAAATTGAGAAAACAAGATCCACTAGTATGTATAAAAAAGATGTGGTGTGATTGTCCATGATACATCTATCCACCAAATGACAGTCGAATTTAAACTTCTACAGGTCCCATTACGGCCTTCATTAATGGATCGGAGTTAATACCATAACGGAAGCTGTAAAA